>APFE030755569.1:4430-18349 GCA_000404065.3 Pinus taeda
TTTGAGGAGTTTGTTCCTACATTATAGGGATTTAGTTTTCTCTAGTTTAGTGTGTGGTTGAGAGAATCTCTCAACCACACTACTGTACATCTAAGATAGCTTTCCTATCTTGAGACTATTGATTGTATAAATATCTTGTAATTTCCTCATTATTAATTATTAGAATATATTATTTGATTGAGCTAATTTTATCTATCCATTGTATTAGTTTTGCCAAATAAATTTAACTCGCAAGAAATCTAGGTTGTTCCAACCAGTCCAAGGAACCAGGTATTCTTAGCCAAATCATGATTGCTTTGGGGAGTTCTTAATCCAAGTGCCTAATACGTTAAATCTGGCATAGAATGGCATAACATGGAAAAGGCACAGTGATTCATAGTTCTTTTTTAACTATCAATCTTAAATATTAAGGTAAGCTGTAGCTAAAATAGTGTGAAATCTGGGCTATTTGTTTGAAAGCTACAAGGATAAATGTAGTTGATGATGGATGCAAGCCAACATACCCGCTAAGCTAAGTTGGTGAAACCAACTTGCATCTTGTTTCAAGATTATTGTTTTGGAAAAATGGTTTGAAAAAATATTATGCAGGGTAAAAATAAATATTAAAAGTCACACGAAAAGCAAACCGTCACAAAAAAAATCTTTGATGGGTAAGGTGACCCTTCAAATTTAACCCCTGATCTGAAATTGAAGTAGGTTCATAGACCATGTTGAAAAAGCACCCTACTATTATAATTTATGTCTTTATACCCTACCTCCAGCTCTAATTGCCCGTTTTCTTTTTCGAAAAAAGTATTTTCCTTAAAGGTAATTTTGGGCACACATTTTTTAATTTCCAACAATTTTTTAAAAAATATTAGTCACATTTGTAAATGATGTTCATTAGCCATATGTCCATCCATAGATATATTTGATGTTTTTATGGTTTACTGTTATGAAATCCTTGTTTGTTGGCTAGTCATACAAATGTAGCTGGATTGATGTAATGTCCCTAGTAAATCATTATTGTTTTATTGTTTTAAATTAAAGGCAGTAAATTTAAATGTTAACTATGATTATGTTTGGTGAAATTGACTAACTATAACTGTTGTTACTGTTTAAATTAATTATGCTATTAAATTGCTATTTGGTTGCCATTGAATGTGGTTGTAAGAGAACTGATAATGGTTATAGTGTTTCCTCATGAGAGGAGGATTAAAAATCAAAATATGACATCTGTGAAAAAAAGAAAAGAAAGGGAAACCTAACTACCTTCTGGAGACGATTGAGACTCCAATAGAGAAAGAAAATGCTACGTCTGGAAAATAGACCACATAGCGAGGCTGAAGAAAAGAGGTTGCATTCTGGCAGTAGACGTTACGTCTGATAAGGACCAGATAGCGCATTGGGGAAGCTGAAGCCTTCTTGGAACCGCTACGTCTGGTAAGGACTAGATAGCGCAACTCTAGTAGTAATAGAGGACTTGCAGACAGCAAAGGTCTTGCAGGAGTGCTTGGGGGTGGAAGGTCGAGTAGGACTCTCCTAAGGTCAGGTGGTTGACAAGCGCATTAAGAGGTTTGCCTCTAATCAGGTATGGAATAACTGAGAATTCAATGTATTGTTTTACGCTGTAGTGTTAATTAAAGTTTATGGTAGACAGAAAACTCTTAATGGTGCTAAAGGGAATTTCTGAAATAATACAGGCAATAAACGACATGATAATTGTAAATCCATTAATCATTAGACATTGAATCCCTGTGTGGCTACCGCAAGAATTAAAAGAAAGAAAATAGAAAACAAGATTTACACCAGACTCCTAGGTTTTCTTTCCGGGATGCATCATTATAAAATAAGAAACAATTGAATGAAACAGGATGCCATGTAACATTTATTTCAACATACGAAAGCTAGCCAAATATATATATATATATATATATCTTTATGTACATAAACTTCCATAGACGTTATTAAAGAAATTAAGAAAACAGTAACATGATGTTAAGAACTGGTAGAAACATGCATGCGCTGGGCTAAATTCCTGAGAAATGGTCAAAAGGCTTCTCTCTTGATAATGTGGTCTCCAATTGAGCAACTCGATAAATAAAATAACCTCAGAGTTGATGGGTTCAAGAGAATTAGTGCCCATGCCCTAACCCTGTATCAGACTTTTCAAACAACCATAGAATAATTCTGTAAACAAAAGGCCGTAGCCTGCATGGATGGGGTAGGGTTTGCCGATGAGAGTTTTCCAATATGGAAGTCGGCAACCCTCATTCAACCACAAAAAAGAAAGGAAAAATAACAGCAAGCAAGCTCAGGAGATAGTTTTCTTCCACCGAATCTTTACAAGGAAATTTTCGGAATAGGTGAAGCGTACCAATAATCCACAGTAAGCTACAGAAAAACTATGAATGCAGACCAAGATTAATTACAGGAATCCAACAGTCCTATGAACCATTTAATGAATAATAAAAAATGATTTAGGAAAGAAATACATTTCAGTATTCAGCCGAAGAAGAAGTGAGTGTCAGTTATAACATTAAAGCATTACATGAATGTTCACCGTAGGGTTAACCCTCGGATTTTGAAACAAAACAATACAATAACAGTCGGGAGCCAGACGTAACCCAGCTAGAGCTTCATCGTTGGAACTGTTCTAGCAGAAACCACACCCATCATCAAGAAAACAAGAACGGGCATACAATGTTTTCATTAATGGAAATACAAAAAAAAAGAACAATCGAATGACTCCATAGCTCAGGCGTAGTTCAGATAGCTTACCAAGAAGGAGAATTGTCTTAGTCATTATCCACGTTCATTCCTTTAACTTAAAAAAAAACTGTCGTGACGGTTGCCTCTTACCTAGAAAGCAAATGGGTAAGAATGTCTGAGTTGGTCGCCACCAAACGCTGGTTACGGTACCAAATCTCAGCACGTGCGATAGTGAATCATCCAAATAGAATAAGAACTAGAACTTAACGAAAAAGCTGTAACAAATTAACATTCATCAAAGGAAAGTTTGTGTGGTTACCATGGCTTTTATAGGGAAGCAGAACTCTTCTCCCATCGCGAACTAACCTGTGGGGGAAGCTGTGTTTTCGACAATGTAAAATCGCTAGAGACCTATAGGAGCCGAGAGTTACCGTGTCAATGAATTGAAAGGAATTCCTACCGTGATGAAAACCCTCAGACCATATTACTCATACCTGGAGTGATGTTGATCATCTATTTAGGAATTTTCATCTCCACTGTAGGATGGGTGTAGGATCCCAGGAGGAAGTCACCTTATGGGGTTGATCGTGCCGGGTACCAGACGCAATAAATATCTAGCTCAGCCTAGGTAGCTGGAGTATTAAACCACCTTCGATGTGGCCTAAGTATGTTGGCAATTTGCATGCTCTACATGCCAAGTGGAGGGCATATGGGAAGCCAAGTTATCACGTATAAAAACCTATTGCCGGAAAGTCGATTCTGGAGGAGATTCTCCAGCAACACATAACCCGAGGCCGTGTTGAATAAATGCTTGACATTTGATTTAAAACATTCTTACCATAAATACATTAAATAGCATCGCAGTTCCGTAGGATGGTCCTCGAGACTGAGGACTAAGTTACATATAACAATATGTATACATATATACTCTACTGTTACTGTGATGTGATTAAATTTAATATATGTAAATACATTACAGTCACGGTGATTAAATGTAATCTATGTAAATGTATCACTATTATTATGATTAAATGTGAAAAAAAAAATTCACATCTCGCAAGGTACATTACAAGTGGTATCAGAGCAAGGTTGCAACTCTGTGACCTCGGGTTAACCATAGCAGTGACATTGATATAAATAACTAAATTAATAAGCAAGCAGGAGTTATCAAGCAATGAATCGCATACCATACCTTTTGAAATGTACTAATCTTCTAATCAGGTGACATCAGATTATGAGGAGAATGAGCAACACCCCTCATAGGAATGTGGACAGACCAGACAACGTCACCTACCCTCAGCGAAATCCTGAGATATGGGTGCAACTGGGGGAGGAGGCTCGCAACACCAATTTTAGTATATTGGAGACAGTCCAGGAATTGAAGAACGAAATGGCCTGTTTGTGTGAGGACAACGCCAGATTAACCACGGAACAGGAAAGGATCCTGAAAAGTTTATGGGATAAGCAAAACCAACACCAGCCAAATCCCAGTCTAGAGCAAACGCGTGTATCAGAGGAACAGGGTTACCATACTGAACGGGAAGAAATAGAAGGAAGGGCAGAGGTTCAAGGAGAGAAATCTGATAACGCCTCCGAACATCAAACTTCAAAAAGACAGTGGATAGAATTGTAGGTAGAGTTTTGGAAAATTAAGCCGCCGCATTTTGATGGGGAATCCGAGGAGGTTGCGGAAGCTTGGTTAATTAACATGAACAAATATTTCCAGGTTTACGAGTATGATCACCATCTCAAGGCACAACTAGCTATTTTGCAGCTGCAAGCGAAGGCGACGTTATGGTGGGAGGAAGTCAAGATGGTGCGGGGAGTGAATGAGCCAGATATAACTTGGGAAACCTTTCAAAGATACTTCAAAGAAAGGTATTTGACTGAACGCTTCTACAATGAAAAAGCAAGGGAATTTCATGATCTGTGACTTGGGCACCAGAACATGGATGAATTCATCACTAAATTTACATCTCTGCTCCGCTATGTACTGTATATTCGGGAGGAAAAGGCAAAAGTGCAGCGGTTTGTTAGCAGTCTACCCGAGACAATACGGGAAAGGATTGAATTTGATAATCCGAAGACCATGGATGAAGCAATACGGAAAGCTAGAATATGCTATCAGCAGAATAAACAAAAGGGGGAAAGTTCTGGAAAGCGTTGGGCAGATAAAAAGAACAACAAAACAACTATGGGAGTCAAGGGAGCTCGTGGCAGTTTCAGTAAGGGATTCTCCAAGGGGCCCAACAACAGGAACCAGTCCATAAATCAACTCAGATTAAAGCCACCTAATGACTCCAAATATAGTGAGCAGTCGGGCAGAGTTGATAATGAGGGGATAGTCAGGCCATCAGTGCAGTGTTGGGGGTGTGGTGGACCACACTATATTAAGAATTGCCCTCATCGAATGGGTAGTGATCAAGTGTCCCAGGTCTATGAAGCCTCTACAGTAGGAGACGTGGCTCGGTCCATACCAAGAATAAATGATGCTCTCAAGGACCATCAAGCTGATTACCAGCCAACGATGGTAGAGTTCAAAGGTAAGATTTTTGATCGAACTATTTCTGTTTTAGTTGACCCAGGAGCTACATTAAGTTATGTTAGTCCCAAGGCTGTGGAAAATTGTAATTTGCAATCTGTTAAGTTTAAGAGTCCATGGTTAGTTCAGCTAGCTACCGGGGCCAAAAGACAGGCACTGGCCAAGGTCAGCAACTACCCATTGAAGATAGCAGGTCAGACAGTGACGGCAGAATTGAATGTACTCCCTCTTGGCTCATATGATGTGCTAATAGGGATGGATTGGCTGGAAAAGCGGTGGTCCATAATAAACTGCAAAACAAAGACAATTTCTTATCGGGACGAATTGGGAAACGAATAGGAAATTCAGGGTATGCTTAAACCAGTGCAGATCCGGCCAATTACTGCTTCTCAATTGGCTAAATGCATGAGGAAAATGTGTCAAGTGTATGAAATTCAAGTGGGTTATGCCAATTCAAAAGATAAAGTTGATACTTTGGGAAGCATACCAGTAGTGCAAGAATTTGCAGATGTATTTCCCGAGGAGATAGCAGGACTGCCACCTAAAAGAGATTTGGACTTTACCATAGAGCTCGTACCTGGTGCAGCCCCAGTGTATCGAGCACCATACTGAATGAGTGTGCCGGAATTGACAGAATTAAAGATGCAGCTGCAAGAGCCGTTGGACAAGAATTACATCCGTCCCAGCGTATCATCTTGGGGAGCCCCTGTATTGTTTGTCAAGAAAAAGGATGGAACTCTTCGTATGTGCATAGATTATTGACAACTGAATAAATTGACAGTTAAAAATAAATACCCACTCCCCCGTATCGATGAACTGTTTGATCAAGTCAAAGGGGCGACGATATTTTCAAAGATCGATTTGAGATCTGGGTATCATCAAATCAGAATTAGGGAGGAGGACATAGCCAAAACTACTTTCCGAACCCGTTATGGCCACTATGAGTTTGTGGTACTTCCTTTCGGGTTGACCAATGCACCTGCGACATTTATGTGCCTGATGAATAGTGTATTTCATCGATACTTGGACAAGTTCGTATTAATTTTTGTTGATGATATACTCATATATTCCCAGAATATTAAAGAGCATGAGGAGCACCTCAAACTTGTCTTACAGACGCTACGGGAGCATCAGTTATATGGTAAGTTCAGCAAATGCGACTTCTACAAGGAGTGGATCTAGTATTTGGGACATATCATAACCAAAGAAGGCATTGTAGTGGATCCCGAAAAGATTAGAACTATAATGGAATGGCCAATACCAAAAGATGTGGCAGATATAAGGTCTTTCATGGGACTGGCTGGATACTATAGGTAGTTTGTAGAAGGATTTTCAAGGGTTGCTTACCCTATCACTTCCTTATAGAAAAAAGGAAAAATATTTAAGTGGACTGTAGAATGTCAACGGAGCTTTGAATAGCTCAAACATCTGCTCACAACTGCACCAGTGTTTAGCATTGCAGACCCAGAAAAGGATTACGTAGTCTGCATAGATGCAAGTAAAGAAGGTGTAGGAGGGGTGTTGATGCAAGAAGGGAAAGTGATTGCGTACGAATCTAGAAAATTGAAAGAGCATGAGAAGAAGTATTCCGCTTATGATCTGGAACTAACTGTTGCTGTGAATGCACTAAAAATGTGGTGCCATTATCTAGTTGGGCGGAAATTTTTATTGATGACAGACCACCAGAGCCTTACTAGCTATTTTAATCAACCAACTTTAAACGCTAGGCAAGCTAGGTGGGTAGACTTCTTGAGCGGATTTGACTTTGAGATCAAACATCTGAAAGGAAAAGAAAATCGGGTGGCAGATGCTCTAAGCCGAAAGGTGCACTGTGTCTATGAAATTTCCTTTAGTGAAGGACAGTCTACTCTCAGCGAAGAGATTGAAGGGGCTGCTGAGCAGGGTCAAATTTATCAGTAAAAGAAAAAACAAGTACAGAACTTAACTAGCCACATAATGCAACAAGGTTATGAGCTCAATACAGTAGGCATTTTATACTACAAGAAAAGAATATATGTACCCAATCAAGGCGACATTAAGGAAAAGATTCTAGATGAATATCATAAAAGTCCTTACGTTGGACACTAGGGTTGCCAAAAGCTAATCACCTCGCTTCAGAAAGAATATTACTGGCCAGGCATGAAGAGGGATGTAACAAAATATCTGGCATGATGCATAGAATGTTAATAGATTAAGGCCGAACATCAGCACCCTGCAGGGTTGCTACAGCCATTACCCATACCAGAATGGAAGTGGGAGATTATTACTATGAACTTCATCACAGGGTTATCGAAATCCAAGAGGAATAATGATTCCATCATGGTCGTAGTGGACAAACTCAGCAAATCAGCTCACTTCATACCGGTCCAGTCTACTTACTGCGCGACACAAATTGAAAATATCTCTATGCAAAACATATTTAAGCTTCACGGTTTGCCCAAAAATATAATATCCGACCACGATGTTAAGTTCACATCGGCCTTCTGGAAGACCTTTTTTGAAGGTTTGGGAACTCAGCTGAATTTTAGCACCGCATATCATCCGCAGACCGATGGGCAGACTGAACGGGTAAACCAAGTGGTGGAAGACATGCTGAGGTCATATGTGATGCAGCAAACGACCCGATGGGAAGAGTATTTACATCTTTTGGAGTTTGCATATAATAATGGATATCATACGTCATTGCAGATGAGCCCATTCGAAGCACTTTACGCTTGAAAATTCCGTACACCATCCAGCTGGGGTGCACTAGAGGACAGACTCATGTTGGGTCCTGAGATGTTAAAAGAAATGGAAGCAATGGTTAAGAGAGTTCGGGCTAACTTAAAGGTAGCCCAGGATAGACAAAAAAAAATTGCAGATCGGAAGAGGACCTTTAAGGAATATCAGGTGGGAGAGCATGTATATGTCAGAATTCGAGCAAGGAAAAGTACTTTACAATGGAGCGGTTGTGCAAAACTGGAACCCCGCTTTTGTGGACCCTTCCAAATTTTAGCAAGAGTTGGGCTAGTAGCTTATCAGCTATCCCTACCTAGCCACATCCGGGTCCATAACGTTTTCCACGTGTTAGTTTTAAAGAAATATGTCTATGACCCTAAACACATAATTAGTTGGCAGGACATATAGGTAAGAAGATGCTATAGAAAACACAAATCAAAATTGATTGCTAGGGAAGGCACTAATCAAACTGTTGTGTATTTCAGGTGGAGCCGGAAGGATAATTTCTAGTCGAGCCGGTGAGCATACTAGATCGAAGAAGTGTCGTGCTACGGAAACGAGTCATCACCCAGATTAAAGTGCAATGGCAGCACTTTGGGCTGGATGAGGCCACCTGGGAGGATGAGCAAAGCATGAAAGAAGCTTATCCCAAACTGTTTATGGGTGAACAACATCGGGACGATGTTGAATTTCAGGAGGGGGAGATTTAATGTTCCTAGTAAATTGTTAGTGTTTTAAATTAAAGGCAGTAAATTTTACTGTTAACTATGATTATGTTTGGTGAAATTGAGTAACTATAATTGTTATTACTATTTAAATTAATTATGCTATTAAATTTCTATTTGGTTTCCATTGAATGTGGTTGTAAGAGAACAACTGATAATGGTTATAGTGTTTCCTCATGAGAGGAGGATTAAAAATCAAAATATGACATCTGTCAAAAAAAGAAAAGAAAGGGAAACCTAACTACCTTCTAGAGACGGTTGAGACTCCAATAGAGAAAGAAAATGCTACGTCTGGAAAATAGACCAGATAGCGAGGCTGAAGAAAAGAGGTTGCATTCTGGTAGCATACGCTACGTCTGGTAAGGACCAGATAGCGCATTGGGGAAGCTGAAGCCTTCCTGGAACCGCTACGTCTGGTAAGGACCAGATAGCGCAGCTCTGGTAGTAACAAAGGAGTTGCAGACAACAAAGGTCTTGCAGGAGTACTTGGGGGTGGAAGGTCGAGTAGGACTCTCCTAAGGTCGGTGGTTGACAAACGCATTAAGAGGTTTGCCTCTAATGAGGTATGGAATAACTGAGAATTCAATGGATTGTTTTACGCTGTAGTGTTAATTAAAGTTTATGGTTGACAGAAAACTGTGACTGGTTCTAAAGAGAATTTCTGAAATAATACAGGCAATAAATGACATGATAATTGTAAATCCATTAATCATTAGAAATTGAATCCATGTGTGGCTGCCGTAAGAATTAAAAGAAAGAAAATAGAAAACAAGATTTACACGAGACTCCCAGGTTTTCTTTTTGGGATGCATCATTATAAAATAAGCAACAGTTGAATGAAACAGGATGCCATGTAACATTTATTTCAACATACGAAGTAGCCATATTATATATATATATATATTTATATATATATAATATATATATATATATATAATAGATATATATTTATGTACATAAAATTCCATAGTCGTTATTAAAGAAATTAAGAAAACAGTAACATGACGTTAAGAACTGGTAGAAACATGCATGCGCTAGGCTAAATTCTTGAGAAATGGTCGAAAGGCTTCTCTCCTGATAATGTGGTCTCCAATTAAGAAACTCGAGAAATAAAATAACCTCAGATTTGATGGGTTCAAGAGAATTAGCGCCCATGCCCTAACCCTGTATCACACTTTTCAAACAACCATAGAATAATTTTGTAAACAGAAGGTTGTAGCCTGCATGGATGGGGTAGGGTTTGATGACGAGAGTTTTCCAATATGGAAGTCGGCAACCCTCATTCAACCACAAAAAAAAAGAAGGAAAAATAACAGCAAGCAAGCTCGAGAGATAGTTTTCTTCCATCGAATCTTTACAAGGAAATTTTCGGAATAGGTGAAGCGTACCAATAATCCACAGTAAGCTACAGAAAAACTATGAATGCAGACCAAGATTAATTATAGGAATCCAACAGTCTTATGAACCATTTAATGAATAATAAAACATGATTTAGGAAAGAAATACATTTCAGTATTCAGCTGAAGAAGAAGTGAGTGTCAGTTATAACATTAGAGCATTACATGAATGTTCACCGTAGGGTTAACCCTCGGATTTTGAAACAAAACAATACAATAACAATCGAGAGCCAGACGTAACCCAGCTAGGGCTTCGTCGTTGGAACTGTTCTGGCAGAAACCACACCCATCATCAAGAAAAAAATAATGGGCGTACAATGTTTTCATTAATGGAAATACAAAATAAAAAGAACAATCAAATGATTCCATAGCTCAGGCATAGTTCAGACAGCCTAACAAGAAGGAGAATTGTCTCAGTCATTATCCAGGTTCATTCTTTTAACTTAAAAAAAAACTGTCGTAATGGTTGCCTCTTACCTGGAAAGAAAATGGGTAAGAATGTCTGAGTTGGTTGCCACCAAACGCTGGTTATGGTACCAAGTCTCAGCACCTGCGATAGGGAATCATCCAAATAGAATAAGAACAAGAACTTAACGAAAAAGCTGTAACAAATTAACATTCATCAAAGGAAAGGTTGTGCAGTTACCATGGCTTTTATAGGGAAGCAGAACTCTTCTCCCATCGCAAACTGACCTGTGGGGGAAGCAGTGCTGTCGACAATGTAAAATCGCCAGAGACCTGTAGGAGCCGAGAGTTACCCTATGAATGAATTGAAAGGAATTCCTACCGCAATGAAAACCCTCAGACCGTATTACTCATACCTGGAGTGATGTTGATCATCGATTTAGGAATTTTCATCTCCACAGTAGGATGGGCATAGGATCGCAGGAGGAAGCCGCCTTATGGGGTTGATCGTGCTGGGTCCCAGATGCAATAAATATCTAGCTCAGCCTAGGTAGCTGGAGTATTAAACCAGCTCCACTGTGGGCTAAGTATGCCGGCAGTTTGCATGCTCTACATGCCAAGTGGAGGGCATATGGGAAGCCAAGTTATCACGTATCAAATCCTATTGCCGGAAAATCGATTCCGGAGGAGGTTCTCCAGCAACACATAACCCCAAGCCGTGTTGAATAATTTCTTGACATTTGATTTAAAACATTCTTACCATAAATACATTAAATAACATCGCAGTTCCGTAGCATGGTCCTCGAGACCGAGGACTAAGTTACGTATAACAATATGTATACATATATACTCTACTATTATTGTGATGTGATTAAATTTAATATATGTAAATACATTAGAGTCACGGTGATTAAATGTAAAAAAAGAATTCACATCTGGCGGGGTACATTACAATTGATCTGATTTATATTATGCTTTGAAGCATAAAACATCTTTTGTTGTCATTATTAGCCTTGTTTTATAATAACTTTTGTTTCTAGCCTATGGCAATAAATTTTGATCTTGGTATTTTCAAGATGGGTAAAAGGTTGCAGGAACTTAGTGAGAAGAACATAGCAAATGGGTCCTTCAATTGTAGTAAGATGTAGTTTCATTGCAAACATAGAATGCTACTCTTAAAAATAGGTTGCAAACTTCAACAGCTAACAAAATAAAGAAGGTTGAATACCAAGATTCAACCATGGAGAAATATTTCGAGATGCTTGCAGATGAATTTCAAGATTAGACTGACCTCTTTAATGACTTGCAAGAGGAAGTTGAGTCTTTTTCCTACTGAAATTTGAAGAAGAAACTAAAAGAGAAAAATAATCAACATGTTATGGAGATTAATAGTTTAAACGAAACAATGATGGAGCAATATAAACTCCTGAAACAAAAATATGATGCATTATCACAACAACTGATTAAATAGGATGAGATCATTCAAAAGTTGCAAGATCTAACTAGGAACTTGAATTGGAAGTTAGTCATCTTAAAAACTTTGAAATGGAGATGGTCTACGTTAAGGTCCTTCTTCCACACTTAATGATGTTGAGTGTGAGAAGGATGATGTTAATGATCAGAACTTATCACATGCTTTTGTTGCACGCAATTTTGAGAACCATACTAGTAGTATTGGGACTCGATTGCTAAGAAAAATAAGATATACTAGAGGGGGACTCGGGAAGAATGGACACAGAATTTTTGCTCCTATTAACCCTTTATTGCAGACATAAAGACAAAGCCTTGGATATGATCCCGTTGTTACGTCATCACTTATATCAATCTATGAGGTGCTTGAAGAAAATGCTCCTGTTGATCGTGATAAACATATGGATGGTGTGGCTTCAAATGTCATTCTAAATGACAATGTTGTTGCACCCAACTCTTAGTGTAAAAAACAAAAAAAGAGTTATTTGCACATCCTCATGAAAAGAAATTAACAAAGCATCAATATTCTTGGTCAATTACTATTCCTATTGAGATCGTTACAGAAGAGACCTGAGAGAATGAATCGTGGACCAATGCCAACCATCATGATCAATTGTAGATGGATTGATGGATGGTCATGGAATCATTTGAGCCAATGCTTGAAGAATTTATATTGTCATATTTCATTAGTTGTTCATTGTTGATCGTCATCGTACCCTTTGTTGTGTTTCAAGGGGGAATTTGTTGACAATGGAGACGATTGAATCTCGCTCCTCCCACAGTTTTGTTTTAGTGGGGGTAATTAGATGGTGACCAATATATTTTCTTTGATCAGTGTGATGGTGATGGTGTTCAAACAATTTCAAAAGTGTTGTTGCACAAAATTTAAGTTGAGATTGCCATATTTACAGGCCTCATTATTTTTTTATTGGTTGATGGTGTTGCTTCTGTTTGAATTTTTGTCCTAGTTTTTTTTACGGACACCTAATTTCTCTAAAGACTTTTTTGGGACAAGTTCACCTATTTTCCATTATTGTGCCTCTGCAAAAAT
The DNA here is from genome assembly GCA_000404065.3 of Pinus taeda. NCBI lineage: Eukaryota > Viridiplantae > Streptophyta > Pinopsida > Pinales > Pinaceae > Pinus > Pinus taeda. Next base: position 17,430 of record APFE030755569.1, read on the forward strand.
CTTACTTCAAAGATCGATAGACCTCATTAAGGTTTCATGCCTCTCATCTTCATAGCTTTTTTACTTCAACATTTCGTACTTCTTGATTGGAACAAACCTATGTTCTTGCCATTCAATGGATCAGTATGGGATCTACAATTCTAGCTCCATGATAATTTAAGAACTGATATCTTTCTCTTTTTTCGGGGGCGATTTTCCTATGAGTTTTTTCTCTTTCTTATTTTATGAGAATTTGTACACGGATACTTAATGAAGACTTGTTTCGAGCACCATTATTTATTTTCTTTCTTCTTTATTGACTCCATTTGTTTCACTTAAGGGGGAGTTAGAGTTGACTTTTCTAATGCCTTATTTCCCTATGAGCTAAATATGGTAAGTTGTAAGCTCACATAGAGACTTGCATCTTCTCGTAATTATCCTTAACCAACACTGGACTTCCTCCATTATTATATAATAGAAGTCTTTTATATACATTTACATAAAATTATGAGTAAAAAGAAGGCTTTTACAAAATATAATTTATATGTTAAATTTATATGTATATAGTGAGATTTTTTTAATGTAAATTTAAAATAAATTTAACGGAAAATTGAATAGACCTAATACAATATTAATAGATCTTATGTAATGTCCCATACGAGTACATAAAGTATTTTAAACTTATAAATTTTGACCATACCATATATTGAGGAATGCGGGCTAGAGCAGTATAATATTCTATGATATACATTTAACTATTATAACATTTTTAGATTTAATGTTTTTATGTGTATATTATAAATTTGTAGGTTTATAATATAATATAACATAACATTATTTTATATTTACATTTTCCAGTTTATGTTTCTTTGGTTCTATCATATAAAATTATGTAGCTTATAATATACTTTTTGAGTTTTAATATTAAGTTTTAGTATTAT
>APFE030755569.1:23729-37136 GCA_000404065.3 Pinus taeda
TAATATATTTAAGTAATTATAAGATGTATAATGTCGAATTTTTTCCATATTAAATTTTTATAGTGTCAATTTTTTTCTATACCATATCGAATTTGAATCCGAATCCAAATAAAGACCACAAGAAGTTCAAAAATCTTGTGAGCAAGTGACAGAGTTGTCGAAACACATCACTATGTTAGTCAACAAAAGAATCAAGATGGATAATAAACCAGGCTAATACTCTATTATAGGTCTACAGATCTTCAATCCACCCACCTCAATGATACATAAGACCAGAGAAGGCAAGGGAACCCCTTATCGTTCAAAAATTGGTTTGAACTTCAAACACATAGAACCCAATACACTTGCGACTACAGGTTAACAACTAAACAAAAGAACCCCTATGAATTTCTTTGGTCAGGAAACAAACTTTGACAATTAAATCTGCACAATCAAATACAGAATCTCAAAGACCAATGATCGAGACTGCATCAAAGAAGAAAAATACACAGACCAAAGGAAAAGCTAAGTAAATGCGATAGATGTTAGACTGCGCTGAAGAGTATGAATACCTCGATAGAAACATCCCTAGAGAACCAAATATATATGTTTGGTACACTCATAGGAAATTAGATAAATATGAGCACTACTAATTCCATTCCCTTGTGACTCATAGATCTTCCAAAACACTTCATACCAACCTCGAAACAAGCAATGAAATCTTGTCGTTCTTGTACCTTCCAAATCCTTGTTATAAGTTGGCCAGACTTAAAGCGAACATCGTTGCATATCGAGGCCTGCATGAGGGTTATCACCCCATCCTTGAATATTGATGCCCACTAGATTGGGTAGATCTCGCCCCATCACAGATTTAATAATATTAATATTTAAATTCATTAATATTAATATTAACATTTATATCACATTAATAACAGTATCTCTAGCAAGCAGCAAGAGTGGTAGAGAGAAGGTATCAGTCAGGGGAAAGGGTCGAAGCATTCAGTCGCAAGCTCGATCGTCAGCAGGAGAATTCCACTGTGTCACGAAGGGGCCATGGGTGTGTGGATGAGAGGTGCACTATTTAAAGGAGTGAAATTAGCAAGAACCTCCCCAAGGCGCAAAGGGATTCATCTGAGGTTTATATAACAATAATATCCATTATTATTAATATGCTCTTTAGTACAATTTAATTAGTAACCTGAACATTATTAACATAAATAGTACAAAGATTAATATTCATAAATAATGTTATTAGTATTTACATTCTAACCAATAGTAATAATATTCATAATATAAAACATAAATATCTAATAATATTGTTAATAAAAATATAATTTAAATATTGATAATACTATATCCAATAATATTTGAGCAAATTTTAGGAGTGACTATAGGATCACCTCTTTCTCCTATTGTAGCCAATCTCTTCATGGAAAATTTTGAAAAGAGGCCTTTTGATGCCTATACATGAAAACATAAGCTTAAAATCAGGTTTTTGGATGACACTAGTGTAGATTGGCCTCATGGGGATGAGGATCTTAAAAAATTTCTAAACCATCTAAATAGTATGTCAGATGACATCAAGTTTACAATGGAGGTTGAGTAGAATAATTGCATCTGATTCCTTGATACCCCCCTCCTAAGAAACAAGGATGGTTCCCTAGGACACATTGTTTAGAAAGAAAGCACATATGGATAACTATCTTCATGTTGATTCTCATCGTAAACCAGCGCAAAAGATGGGTGTCCTTCAAACCTTGTTTACTAGAGCATGTAGGATATCAGATGAGATTCACACTAAAGAAAAGATTACTTACTTAAGAAAAATACTTACTAGCTTAGGATACAATAATAAAGAAATCTTCAAAGGCATCAGAAAAGCCACATTCGGAAACAAAAATGGTAAAACTAATAACCCTCAAACTGCTATTGCCTACCTTCCATTTATTCAAAGAGTCACTCACAGGCTAACTAAAGTTCTCATGAAGAAATATATCAAAACTTCATTCAAACCCATGACAACCATTAAACAAAGAATGAAATTGGTCAAAGACAGCCCGGAACACCTCCAGCAGAAAGGTGTGTATATGGTCAATTGCCCTTGCGGGGAACGCTATATTGGGGAAATATGCAGGTCGGTGAAGATAAGGCTCAAAGAGAATGGTGCATATATCCATAATGAGAGAGCTCGTTCTTCAGCTTTAGCTAAGTATGTAGGTAAGATAAACCACCACATCTGCCTCGAAGACACAAAAGTCATTTCCAACAAGAAACATCAATTTAAGCGTAAAGTACGAGAGGCACTTGAAATCATCAAACATCCGCATAACCTCAATAGGGACAGAGGTTTGGAAGTTAGCGGAAATTCGATTTCCGTTCTCACCCCCATTGAATAGGAGGCTCCCTCATTCACATTGACCTTACCATTTTTTGTCATATCCGTCCTCTTCACCCTTAACCTTAGTTTCAATCCCCTATCCTCTTAAGTTCCCTTTCACCTTCTCAGACCCACCTCCTTAGAATTTTAATTGAACCTCTCTTCTTTGACCCTATCGTAGGAGAAACTTATTTCCCCTCTCATAACCTTAATAAAATATAATATCTTACATTAAGTAAGGACATATTTCATTTATAATATAACAACAATATTAAGTATAATTAAAACTCTATGTAGAACACATTAGCAATAAGACAATTGCATAAAAAGCAAGAAGCAATATATTAGTATAATAATATATTAACACTTCTCTACAATCATAACATTAAAATTATAAATTATTTAGAATAAAATAAATTTAAACAAAAAACACAATTTATAATCAAATCTTACTTCAATAAATCAACTTTATTTTAAACAATATTAGGATTCATTTTAATAAATACCTTAGGGACAAGCCAATAACATAAACATAAATAAATCAAAGATCTATAGTCATTATAGCAATACATTAACACTTTACCTATAATTAAATAAACCATTGAAATTTAATTAGAATATAGTTAAATTTCAATAAATTAACTTTGTACTAAACATATGGATGGACTTTATTTTAACACTTTACCTATAATTAAATTAACTATTGAAATTTAATTAGGATATAATTAATTACAATAAAGTAACTTTATATTTTAACACTTTACATATAAATTTTCTTTTGCAGAAGCAAGAGTCGTAACTTCTAATCATTATAAACAAAGACACAAGTTACATATAAAGTCAAAAATCCACTCAGGGCTTGGGTACCAAGCCAAGAGATGGACAAATGGTCCAATGGCCCACAAATTTGACCACGAGACCTCCTCAAAACCAACCAATGCCTAAACCCCCCGAACTGTTTATAAAAAACTATCTGATGAGACGCATATTGGGACCAAAGAAGGCATATTCTTTAATTCCCCAAATGGACTCGATGAAAAAATAGAAACAATACAAAACAAATTTCGGGTCCGAATAGTGGAGTAAACATCGCTCATATAATTTTCCCGAAATCCACCGATTCTGACCTCATGGCTCGACATGCCCGGAAGATAATAATGCGTTTTCCAAAATTTAGATAATCCAAAATTGCAACCCACCTCTAGAAGCCCGCAAGTTCTTACGCCCATTAGACCCCAGAAGAGTCCCTCTAATCTAAGTTGTTAACTTTGACACCTAAAACAACGGTCCAGGAAGATATCGCACAACAAAAATGACCGAGATTTTATGGGCCACCCCACCAAGCTGCACGAATAATCATGACCGTTCATCCACACACAGAGATCTGACGGTAGAGAATCAATTCACACTGCACAAGTTTACCAGGCATTAGTATGCAATGGAGGGCAATTTTCTGAACCCTCACTCTGCCACGTGTAGGAAAATGGATGTGATCTCTACAAAATCATTGAAACCGTTTCCCACTTAAGAGCGGTGCGATCATCCAAAAACTACCAAGGAAGTGGTTTTCATCTCTGAGTCCCAAAAATGCAAAGATTTTGGCAGCTGGTAAGACAAAGATTCTTTCTACGTCTGCTAAATTTTTTGGTCTAAGCCTGCCTCCCAGAGAAGAAGAGATTCTCACCATTAATTAAGGAACAATGGTGGTCACTGCACTTCCTTGGATGAACAGTGAAGACCATCTCACTGATTCTGGGGTAACGAGCGACCCTCCATGTCTGCCCCCTCGCCAAAGAACTGTTTGCTAGAAACTGATGACACATACAAAGGCAAAAGGTTAAGAGCTTGCCTCCATGGCTTTGTGTCTGAACATTATCCGATCTTCTTCCTCTTGCTCACAGAAAAAAGTTCTCAGTTTTCTTTGTCAGAACTCCTGCCACTCCATCGAAACCTTGACCTCTACACTGTTGACCCCCTGATTGGCAAGAAGATCCGTCAGCTTGTTGCCTTTTCTGCAAACATGATGGAAGTTGACAGTTCATAGGTTTTGTAGGTGATCCTGAATTCTCTGGAAAACAGTGATTAATTTCCAGCGTTTGGAGACTTTCTCCGACATTTTTCCACTATATATTCCTTTCACTGAGTTAATTACTAGTTCAGAGTCTGCTTCTATTATCACATTGCAACAATTATCCTGACTTAGAAAATCCAGGCATTTCTCCAAAACCATTATCTTAGCCATGTTATTGGTAGCTATTCCTAGGTGATAATAGAAGATGAAGATAATACATCCCTTGGCATCCCTAAGGACTCCTCCATACCCAACGATTCTTGGGTTTCCTTTAGACACTCCATCAATGTTGAATTTTAGATATCCTTCTACAGGAGGATGCCAGAAATCCTTCTCCATGTCCCCTACTATAACCTTCCGATTAAGACCTTGAGGAGTAAGACACTAAAGCCCCAATTTTCTGAGAATTTTCCCATCCACATATGAGGGAGGATTAATAGGGTTGTTGCAAACAGTGGTACCCACTATCCCCTTTAGTTGTTTCAGGATTGTTTTAAACAGGCAACGTGGGGGATTTCTTCACCCTTGAATGTTCTTTTGTTCCTCTCCTTCCAAACATTCCATATAATGAAGCTTGGTGTAAGGGCCGACGTTGAGTTAAGAATTTCATATCCCACAAAATTTCCCCTCCAACTATTGAGGGTATTGATGATGCTCCCTCTGCGCTTGTTGGATAGTTGAAAGATTTTGGCAAATATGTCCCATAACCAGGAGGTGAAAATGTAGCTTTTGAGAAGATGCTCCATAGTTTCTTCTTGCTCCCCACAGAGTAGGCATCTAGAAGGCCCCAAAACATCCCTCTTCCTGATGTTGTCCCAAGTCAGGATTTTCTTGTGGTAAACCAACCACATGAAAAGTTTAATTTTCATTCACCCTTGGTGCCTCCAAAGCTTATGCTAGATTTTGTCTAGGGAATACCTTTTGCTTCTTTAAGATTAAAGGTTCCCTCTTTATTATAGCCCCATCTTAGTTGGTCTTGTCCTTCTGAAAATAAGATCATCCTTTTTGCCACCATTTTCATTCTCTCCTCTGCTTTTGTTTTCAAGGGGTTGTTATTTCTGCAATCAATGTTTTCCCAGATTCTCAATTTCTCCATCTGCTAAGTGTTATCCCAGAAGTCCTTTACTTTAATTAATCCTTGTGAATCTGTCTCATGTTTAAGGTCAAGGAAGTCCTCTTTTAATAGTATTGGTTCTTGTTACCTCTTATCTTCCCAAAGAAGAGCTAGATTCCCTTCTCTGATTTACCAGTATTTTCTTGAACTAATCTTCTGTTTTCCTAGGCTTTCTTCTAGATGTGTGAGCCCTTAATATTACCTGACATTCTTATGAGATCACCGATTTGCGATGATGTTGCATATTTTTCTTTGCAGATATTGGCCCATTGGGTTTCTAGATTCTGAACCGAGCACCACCAAAGTTTGGCCCCTAAAACCTTGCTAAGTATTTCCTGATCATCCAAGCCAAGCCCTCAATGGTTTTTGGGTGTACAATTTCTTTCCCAAGATACTAAGGCCCATTTCTTCTTCATCTCCTCCTTACCCCACAAGAAATTTCTTTGTATATTTCTGAATTGCTATAGGACTCCTTTTGGAGATGGGAGGGTAGATAACATAAAAATAGGGATGGCTTGCAAAATAGCTCTTGTGGGAACCCAACCTGCTTGCAAGATTTAAAGATATGAAGGTCCATTTACTAACTTTATCCTATAACTTATTAATCAAGGGTTCCCAAATCCTTTTTAGCATTGGTTTCGGAGTTAGAGGAACTCCCAAATATTTTGAGGGAAGAGAATCCCTTTGAAAGCCAAGAATTCTGGAAATATTCCTTTGTATCGCAATATTGGTATGAAAGAAAAGATTTTTGATTTGGAGAGATTAACTTCCGTACCTGTGGCCTTGGTGAAGACGTTCGGGATTTGTTTATATGCTGTAGCTTCTTTGACTATGGGGACTCCTTGTAGCATAGTATCGTCTACAAATTGTTGATGTGTTTGAGCCTGACCATTCTCGGTTAGTAGAAGGCATTCATCTTACCTGTTACTTTAGCATGCTTGATGGACCTACCAAGTCCTTCCATCATGAGAATGAAAAGAAATGGGGAGAGTGGGTCTCCCTGTCTGAGGCCTCTGGAAGGACAAAAGTTCTCAGAGGGAGAGCCATTCACCAAAATAGAGAAGTTGGAGGAAGTAACTAAGGCCATCACCCACCTGACCCAATTATGATCAAAACCAAAAGCAATAAGTACCCTCTTCATATAGGTCCAGTTTACCTTATCATAAACTTTGGCTATATCTAATTGCATGATCATTCCAGCCTACCTTTTACGACTTAATGAGAGAACCACCTCTTGGGCTTCAATGATGTTGTCTAAAATCTATCTGCCTTCCACATAACCACATTGCTCCCATGACACTAGGGTATGAAGTAGAGGTTTAAGTCTATTAGCCACTACTTTGGATATTATCTTGTAAACCACATTGCATAGAGCTATGGGTCTAAACTTATTTGGTGTTTGAGCAATGTCCTGATTAGGGATAAGGGAGATAAAGGAGTTATTGAGCACTTTCAAAATAGTTCCGTTCAACCTAGAATCCTCCACTACCTTCAAAATTTCATGCTTTACAATATTCGAGCACGCTTTAAAAAAATCCACATTAAAACCATCCGGGCCTGGTGCTTTTCCATTTTGAATTTCTTTAAGGACATCATCTACCTCCTTTTCTAAAACTGGCTTATTTAGATTGAAATTGTCCTCTCTGGATACCGTCTTTGATAAGTTATTAGTTATCTCACTGATGGATTGTTCTCTATCTGCATTGTTTTCCTGAGTAATGCTTCTGAAACGCTAAACTAACACATCTTCAATATTCTCATGGGAGGTGAGAAAATTCCCTTCTTCATTCTTAATTGAAGATATTCTGTTGTGCATTCTATTCACCATGGTGGACCTGTGAAAAAATTCATGTTATGCTCCCCTTATTTTAGCTCCAAAAAATTTCATCTTGTTTATGCAGATTATCCCATTCTTGGTGATATTTATCCACCTGGTTACTTTTAACTCTATCAAATCCATCCTTGATCAGAGCTTCATTGAGAACCTTCATTTTATTTTCAACAAATTCTTTCTCCACAAAAATGTTGCCAAAATCATTTCTGTTCCAATCCTTTAGTCTAAGTTTGATATGCTTAAATGTTTTATGACGAAGAAATATTCTTGTTCCCTGAATTTGTAAATCTTCTGACCACCATTCTTTAATATTGCTAAAGAAATCTGGATGAGAGAGCTAGATATTTTCAAATCTGAAAGGTCTATTTCTGAGAATGCCCATACCTTTGATCTCTAGTTAAATCTGCCAATGATGTGAGCCTCCAAAGGGGAGAACTTCCGTTATTATTTCCTTATTTGTTAGCATCAGATCCTTTGAGATCATGAATCTGTCTAACTTTGAGGGTACCTGAGACTCTCCTCATACTTTATTATTCCAAGTAAAGAGGCCTGTATTCGTTTTCATATCTACAAGTTTCATATTGTCTATAAAGGTTTGAAACTACAAAGAGTCTTTACTTAGAATTCTAATTCCTCCTTTTTTCTCTGAAAGAAATTTGATCATGTTGAAATCCCCTCCCATGATCCAAGGTATTCCTACATGTCTGTTCTTGAGATCCACCAGAGATTCTAGAATCTTGAGTTTGTCATCTATTCTTTGAGGGCCATAAACATTTGTAACCAGATAGTTATACCTTTCTCCTACAGGTCGAATAACTACTGATAGATAGTTCTTGGTAGCTTCAACATCCATTATGCTGATTTTTTGAGGGTTCTAAAGAGTGAGAATTCCCCCCTCTGAATCCTCTGCTTTAACCTCTAGAAACTCAAATCTGCTAAGCCATTTACTATGGATTTGTCTTAATTTTTGAATGGAACATTTTGTTTCTTGGATAAAGATAATATCCAACATTTCTTGTTTCATCCTTTTACTAAGAATTCTCTGCTTTCTCTTACTCCCTAGATGTCTGATATTCCAAGATGTAAACTTCATATTTAAATATTTGTAAAGGAGTGGCTGGCTAGATCTTTCATCTTACCTGAGTCTCTCACTAGTTCGCCACATTCCATCAAGAGTTCATTCTGATTTTTCCTGCCTCTTTTCTTACCTGGGTTTCTTGTTGCCAGTCCCAGAGTTGTTTTCATCATCTTCACCCCTCTGTTATCCAGCTTATCTATATTTTTTCCTTTCTCCGACGCATTATCCTATGTTTTCCATAAAAACAACCGATGTATTCTATTGAGCTCTTCTTGAGGTACCAAATCCACTCCTCCCGTAGCTCCCCGAATCAAGAACCCTTCCAGATCTAGGTTTTCTTTATCAAGAATCTCTTGTAGCTCATGTTCCTCTAGGTCCATTTCACTTTGGGTCATCTCCTCATCCATCTCAAGTTCTGTATCAGAGATCATGGCTTCTTTCTGATAATTAGTTTCCTGAGTTTGGTCACATTCTTCTTCTTTTTTCTTTTCCTCGGGATTTGCTTCCATTGCTTGATCTTCCTTTGTGATCTCTTCATTTTCCTCAAGAACTTGGAACTTGTTTTGACTGGCTTTAGCCCTTCACCTTGATGTTGCTTTTGTCCTCTCTTGCCACTTTTTTCTCGATTTACCACTTTCTGGTAGCTATCCCTTTCCTTCGTTTTGTTAGACTTGCTATTCTATGACATATGAATGGAATATGCTCATAGTCTACTATTTGCACCCATTCTTCTTCAAAAATTTCTAGGATCACTTTATCTGGTAGAGCTCCTAATAGATCCATTTCCACACATATCCTTGAGAGGAAGTCTATTTCCCTCTTCTTGTGGCTTCAAAAGCTTTGACAAAATGACCTAATTTATTGCCTATGGCTGTTAATGATTCATTTTGCTAGTAATCAAGAGGTAAAGAATAGAGTCTTACTCAGACCAGTACTGAAGTAAAACTCTCATATTTTGGGACAAAATTTATCATCCATGGCCTCATGTAGAGTCTAGCTGCTACATAGAAGTATGGTCCTCCTTCAAACACTCTATCCTTGTCTTCAATATTCGTGAACACCACAGTGAAGAATCTCTTTGGCCCAAGATGAAGGTCAATGCTCCCTTTAGGTTTCCAGTGATATTTGATCCATGTCTGTAATGCTTTTTCAATGGGCCATAGTCCCATGAACTTACAGATAATAGCATATATCCGCATGTGGTCTTTGTGAGCCTGCAGAGCAGGGTCATTTAAAATAACTCTGAGTGTGAACTCAACTTTAGGTTTGCAGGGTCCCTTTTGTTTCTTGCCTTTAGTTCCTTGTTTTTTGTCTTCTACCTCCTTGTCCTTTGTGCCATTGATTTCCTTATTGTTGGCTTCTACTGTCTCCTCTTCCATATTTCTTTCCCCTTCCTCCGAGGTACCTCTAGCATTTTTTAGAGGTTTCTTACCTCTACTAGCAATGACCTCCTTGAAGGAGGGAGTGACTCTCACTCCTCTGCGACCCTCCATAAGGAACACTATCTGCAACTCGCTGAAACCCTAGAAGTTTGCCTCTACTCGCTACCTCGTATCTCTTGGGTTTCGAAGGAGAACACTTTACATATAATTAAACAAACTATTGAAATTTAATTAGAACATAAATTTAAATAAATTGACCTTATATTAAACTATATTAGGACTTATTTCAGTAAATTACCTTAGAAACAAGCCAATAACATAAATGAAAATAAATCTAAAAGCTATAGGCATTATAGTAATAATTTAACACTTTGCCCATAGTTAAATAAACTATTGTAATTTAATTAGAATATAATTAAAATGAAAATTAAAGAAACTAATCTTATTTCAGAAGCATAAAGGCAAGAATATAAATAAACAAGATTATTATAACCATTATAGATATATTAATAGAAATACATTAACAATTATACTAGTAAATCATTATTATAACAAAGTAGATAATAGAGAAATTTATAAAATGTTTTATCAAAAAGATAATAATAAAAAATTAAAATAAAATTAACAATATTGAACTTGTTGGCTTTACTTTACAACTCCTTGATTATATTTATAACTCACATTTCTCTTCTTTGTAAATTAGTCCTGATGATGAGTCTTGTTCTACACTCAAAACGTAGACAACATAAAATAAAATGAATACTATGAAATATCTGAATTTGAAACTCAAAAACCGATGATGAGTCTTGTTTTAGACTCAAAACATAGACAACATAAAATAAAATGAAGACTATGGAATATCCAAATTCTGAAACTCAAAAACCACACCACAGAAATCTACAAACCATCAATAATAATATTACTAAATGTAAAAATTTAAAATATTTTATTAGCCACTTCAAAAATGACTAATATGATCATTAATAATTAACCATAGTCAACTATAATTTATCATTGTGAATCTAATTAATCATGAGTAAATTTACGAAGACATAATTAATCATTTGTTAATTTATTAAATCATGATCAATTAATAATATTACTATGTTAATGCCATAATATAATTAATATAAATAAAAACATAAATTTTGATATTAATGAGTATAATAAATATTAATATTAATATAGATATTAACATTATTATTAAAATATTAGTACTCCGTTTGGTATTATATTATTCTTTCAATTTCCATAATAATATGCTATGTTTTTAAAATCAGGTATTAAATAATAGTAATGTGATATAAAATTATAAGTATATTATTTTAACTAGAAATATAAATAGTTGTTAATGTAACATTTATTGTTTTAAACTTTCACTGACAAATTTTTTTCTTCTAAATTTTAATTTTAATTTTTTTTAAATTTGAAATGACCAAAAAACTAGTCTCTTTGTGATGCAACAAAAATACTCACTATATTTTGAGGGAAAAAAAAATCATAAAAATGTCATTTTAGAAAACTAACATCTCAAGCAACAAAAATAAACACTATATTTTGATCAACAAAAACAATCCTCAAAATGCTACATTCAAAGACTAATAATTTAGTGTGATTTTGCAAAAAAGGGTATTAAAATACTATGAAACAAATGTAGAGACAATGTGATGAAAAATACTAAAGCAATCTAGTGATAAACAAACCAACATCATGGTTGTCACAAAAAAATTAGAAATTTCTTTTGTGAATATTCCACATATTACACAATGTCATATTACACAACTAACATCACAATGTCATTCTGCAAATAAAACTCCATAAACATGCAATGAAAAAATAAATTTCATATCACATTTTGCTTCACATTTTTATTTCTATGTGACATTATAAAACTAATAACATGATGTATTTGTGTTAATAAAAATTGTGTCAAACTATTATGAAACTAAATGTTTTGACATTGTGATGAAAAATCCTAGTGCCAGATTGCAATAGATGAACTAATGTGCAAAATAAGCAAACATCATTGTTCGACAAACAAACATGTTTTGACATTAGAATGGTATAGAAATTTTCTCATCGTCATAATGTGACAAGCATTGTTGCAATGTGTATTATGTTTCAATTTAGCTAACATTGCAATGTGACCAACATTGTTGCAATGTGCCACTACATTACAATTTAGCCAATGTCCCATTGTGACAAACATTATTGCAATGTAACATTACAAAAATAACAAACAGTTCATCCAATAATATGACATTGCCATAATTTATCCAATGTCATAATGGAACAAACATTGTTACAATATGACGTTAAAAAAAAAACAATGTAATGTGGATATGAAAAAAATAATACTCACAATTACAGTCAACCAAAGCAACCCACATCAATTGTTGATGTTATTTCAACATTAGAACAAATATTAATGTAATATAGACCATTTTTAACTATTTTCAACATTAATATTTTATTGTTGTAACCATGTAATATTGGTCAACCATTGTCAATAATGTTATACAATTATCAACCAATGTAACATTAACATTAGCATTAATTTAACATCAACCATTGTCAAGCATCATCAACCATCATTGATAGTGGTAAAACATGGTCAATATGAATGTTAAATTCATAAAACATTGCTATAGCAATGTAACATTAATATATTGTTTTATAAATGCTTAATCATGGTCAACTCTTACTCAATCGTTTTCAACTTTAATGAACATTGTGATCCATGATCAAACTCATCAACACTCTCGAACCATGTTGAATCATGGTCAACAAATAAACACCAATGCTAATTAACATGAATGTTAACTACGTCAATGTTATTATTAACATTAATGTAACATCCAAACCCCATATTCTTCTTTAAAATATCATTTATAATAGTAAGATTTACAATATTTGGTTCAATATTTGGGTTTATAATATCAAATTAAATTCTAAAAAACATTAATATTAACATTAAATAATCCTGATATTAAATAATAATGTCAATATTAATGTTGATATTATTACTAACATTATTGTAACACGCAAACCTAATTACCAATACTTAATTATTAATAGCTATAAACAATTAAAACACCTATTAAATATACATTGAAGAGGAGATTATACCTCACATTATTTTGCTTTAAAATATGGTTTATAATAGGTTTTATAATATTGGGTTTATAATATTAAGGATTATAATATTCAAATTAATTTTAAATGCTAAATAATTTGAATATCAATATTAAATCATTTCAATTTTCCTGTTATTCTTATTATTAACATTAAAGTAACGTAAAGAATTAATATTATTATTAGCATTAATATAACACCCAAACACCATTTCCAAAAATTAATTTTGAAGAATTATAAACAATTAAATCACCCAGTAAATAATATACATTGAACAAGACAATATACTTCACATTATTTTTCTTTTAATATGGTTTATAGTATTAGGGTTTACAATATTTTACTTTTAAATATTTGGGTCTTTAATATTGGGGTTTCTAATATTCACTTTATAATATTGGAATTAATATTATGGTTTTTAATATTGTGTTTATAAT
>APFE030755569.1:42541-71130 GCA_000404065.3 Pinus taeda
TCTCTCCATATATATTTTCCTATAAACACGTAAAGTTGTAGGAAGCAACTATATTTTTTTAAATATCATTTCTTTACCAAGAGTAAAAATAATTACAACCATATTGAATAGTTGTTCTCATCATAAATGTCACATACCCCTTGGGAGTTCTAAATCTCGGATGTGGACTTTTATGTTCAATTACTAGACTTACATACCAACGCAGTTTTTATGCCTACTTTACAACTTAGTAAAAAGATTCACTCATGGTCTTTTAACATAATACACTTCTTTCATTTGAATTTCATTCCTTTGATAACCCAATACAAGCATTACTAGAATGTTATCATGAATACAATGTAGCTAGCATGATGATAGTCCTATGGTCATAGTCGCAAGTATTTACTGACATATATCTTATACATTAGGAATAAATATAAAAAGTGACATATATCTTATAGATTATGAATAAATAGAGAAAGCGAGCCTTAGTGGATGCATTTCATCCCATTATGCATAATGCATAACCTAAACAACCTGAACAACAGGCTATACTATTTCACACCTTAAAAAAATAATTTTCAACGTACATAGTTGTATCCTACATAATTACTCACTATCTAAGACGAGATATCACATAAGTTTAAAGATGTGACAATCATAACAATTATTGCATAAAACCACATGGTATGTTCCTTTACTAATTTTATCTAGAATTACATTTATATGCAATAGTTGTCACACACACCCATATATTATAATCTCATAAACATAGTTAATACAGGAAATTCTTCTAATGCATAGTGATCAAATGAAAACTATTCAATCATCTTATAAGCAAAGACAAACCAAGAAATTGAATTCATATTATTAAATAATTAACAACATAGAGAGTAAGGAACCGACATACATGACATCCCATGCACCGCCACCCAACCTAGTACTGGCTTTCATCATTTCACCCCCAAGTCGAGAGTTCTTGCCATGGGTCAACTACATTATGTTGATCTCTTCAATGGTTATTTAATATCCTTTCATGATATGGTTTCCTTTAATGGTGTCACTCTTTTAGGTGGATATTTTTATCCATTTCCCTAGGCTTTTCTCAGAAAATCTTGCCTTTCTCTCCCACAATGCTTTTATGTTTTTCTTAAACTTAGCATCTTTCTCTAGCTAAGTAGCTTAATGGATATTTATCTCCAAATCCATTAAGCCTATCTATAATTTTATCTAGAAGTTTTGTCATGAAAGAGTTATCTGTTCCCATTGGCAAGAATCACATCTCTTGGTGTCTCACTTTTCAAAGTGATTAATTTATTTTATTGACTTAATAATTGATGATTGAGAAAACTACCTAAGGGTAGTTTAGCTCCATATTTACAAAATAATATGTAGACCTGTGGGTTATGGCCCACCTATAAAAATTGGAAGCGTTTATATTGGTGGGATTTAACAAAAACCTGACCAATCACCAAACAACGCTTTAACACATAATTCGCCAACGAATGCTAGTCCCACTCTGAATGCACAAGACCAGACCTCGAATAAAATAAACCTGTGACCATAAACTTCTTAGGTCCGCTCAGGCCCAACCTTTATCAGAAACAATCTCCATCATTGATCTTACCCTTAAATCCATCAGTTGATCGTACACCCAATCAATGAAACTAATCGCCGATCCTTATCGGACAGGGATTATGCGTGATGCTTAACCGCCCTTATGAAGTTGATAAGGAATATAAATCGTTTATCTATAAATTTTCAAGTCTGATTTCAAAATTAGAGTTCAATCACTTTATGACTCAATATTCACTTGATATAAGAGGCCATAAAATCTACGGTTTGTGGGACTTCAATTAGAACACTGATTAAAACACAGCTTAACCCCTGCAGTTGACTGTGATGTAAGATGTTGAATATGAGATCGATGGCTAGGAGTGAGTGTGACACATCAGCCATGATTAAGGAAATCTATACTCTCATATCCCCACAGTTGTTGAACACCGTCGATCTAATACATTTGTCGATTTGACGATCTAGATCTATTCCTCTCCCATTCTTCTTCCACCATTAATATTTGTCGATCTAAATGCTTCGACAACTCTGTCTTTGCTTGTTCGCTTATGATGGGATTTACCATACAACACAAATTAACTCTACCATACTCTTCCTACACACCCACGACACTCATACGACACTTAACTCATTTTATCATTGGATCGCCAGCGATCCTTATAGTGATCGATGGTCAATCAACAATCTTGCAACATGGAATTTCACTTATTCAACATAGACATCTAACTATTGGTAACCAGACACTCCAAATCCATATAACAAACATATTTATATTATACAAAATCAATTACAGTCTAAGGCATTTCAGCCTTAGTCACAATTTCTCTATCAATTGTGTTGTATTCTCACTCTTTGTCTACACTCTCTCTATCTCACAATACAGACTCTCTTTATATACAAAATTGCAAAAGTGTGGATCATCTTAGATCCACGATTTCCTCTCACAAATCACCTAAATCTCTCAATGGAGATACATGGCAGATAATTACAGTAATTCAAATCTTCTAAAGACTTATCAATTCCATTAAATTAGCTCATTTTTAATAGAAAATTGCTCTTGGTTTAGATGATTGTCCATGTCTCCTTCTCCATAGTTCTGACTTTGACTTTTGATTAAGGGTGGTCAAATGCTCCTGAATCAGACTCGCAAGGCAAAAAAAATTATGATCTTCCAGTTATATGCTTCTCCTTCATCCCATAGCAATTCTACCCACTTCATCAGTGGAACTGCCTTCATGATCATTTTGTGAGCTGCAACATACCTTTGCAGTAATAAGTCTCCTTCTTGTTACATATGCCTCACTAAGCTTCTCTCCTCGAGCTTAGTCTTTTGGCCTCTCTTCAATTCTCTCTTCTACGGAACCATATGAGCATTTCATGCTCTAGGTTGTTGCATTCTTCTCACTTTTTGCTGTCGCTATCTATACGACAGTGTAAATACCACAACTCAATAGTCTTCAACATAACTGTACCTCCTCCTTTTGGGCCACCTATACAAATTGGAAGCGCTTACATTGGTGCATTTTAAAAAAACTTAACCAATCACCCAATAGCGCTTTAACACATGATCCGCCAATGAATGTCCATCCCACTCTAAATGCACAAGAGTGGGCCCCAAATAAAATAAACCTGCATCCATAAACTTCTTGGGTCCACTTAGGCCCAACCTTCATTAGCTTCAATCTCCACCGTTGATGTTACCCTTCAATACAATGTTTGATGGTACACTCAATCAATTAAACTAATCGCCAATCCTCCACCATTTGATCAAGGCATACTTGATCCAACCGTCAGCAGTGATATTGGATGAGGATCATGTGTGTTGTTTAATTGCCCTTACAGAGCCGATAAGGAATATAAATCCTTGATCTATAAATGTTCGGCTTCAATTTCAAAATTAGATTTTGATCAGTTTATGACCCGATATCCATTGGATATAAGAGGCCATCAAATCTATGGTTTGTGGGACTTCAATTAGCACACTTATTAAAACACAACTTAACCCCCACAGTTGACTGTGACGTAAGATTATGAATATGAGATCGATGGCTAGGAGTAAGTGCGGGACTTCTACCACGATCAAGGAAATTCGTATTGTCGTACCCCCGTAGTAGTTGATCATCGTTGATCTAACAGATCTGTCGATCTGATGATCTAGATCTATTCCTCAGACATCCTTCTTCCGCCATTAATATCTGTCGATCTAAACAATCCGACAGCTCCCTCTGCGCTTGTTCGCTTATAATGGGATTTACCTTACAGCACAAATTAACTCTGCCATACTATGTCTACACACCCATGAGACTCATACAACAACTAACTCCTTTTATCGTTGGATCGCCATCAATCCTTATAGTGATTGATGGTTGATCAACAATCCTGCAACATGGAATTTCACTTATTCAACACATACATCTAACTATTGGTAACCAGACACATCAAATCCCCATAACAAACATATTTATATTATACATAACCATTACAGTCTAAGGAATTTCAACCATAGTCACAATTTCTCTATCGATTACATTGTATTCTCACTCATTGTCAATTATCTCTCTATCTCACAATACAAACTCTCTTTATATAGGAAATTACATAAGCGTGGACCATCTCAAATCCACAATTTCCTCTGACAAATTGCCTAAATCTCTCAACACACATACATGGAAGATAATTACATTAATTCAAGTCTTCTAAAGACTTATCAATTCCATCAAATTAGCTCATTTTTAATAGAAATTTTCTCCTGGTTTACATGATTGTCCATGTCTCCTTCTCCATAGCTGTAACTTTGACATTTGATTAAGGGTGGTTGGATGCTTCTGCATCAATAATAAAGTATTTACTTTTCATGTTACACATCAGACCTAAGTTATATTAGGTTAGCATACTTTTACATACAATGGAGGGGTGTTACATACTCTGCCCCTCAAATTTACACCATCCTTGGTGTATTACTGCATCTTAAAATATTATTTCGTCATTCACAGGTAGCTATTTCTGAATTTACATGCTCCCATAGCCTTTCCATCTGATGCAGATCTTCTGATATATATCGATTACAAAGGATTTATACGATAACATATCCTTCCATCATTACCTATAACATTTGTTTCAATCCATTTGGTGAGATATTTTAGATGCAAAAACTCAACTTTGTTTACTACATTTAATATCATAACTTGATATTCAGTACTACTATTTGAGTAACTATGGGTTAGGTTGCCTTTCATTTAAATATGATTCCTCATGTTCATTATATTTGAAGAAATTCTTGTTCTTCCATTGTATTCTTCCGATGCCTTTGTGTTCTTGCTGAACACTTACTTACTGTAGTTTCCTTGCATTAGTCACAACATGTCAAACGAGCACTTTTGACTAATCACATGTATAAATTATCATATCAAGTTAGCTCAAGATAACCATCAAAAAAATAATCCATGTATAAACAACATAAAGTAGAACCATATGTCATATGTATACTAAGATTGAAGAAAAATATGGATACTTATCCTTAGTTTCCAATACCGATTCTTAGTTTCGACTTTTATCCTGCTTCTGTGAAGACGCTAGATCAGTTTCCTTACAAGCCAATAACCTAGTGTCTTCTATTCTAACATGTGCGCCTTCACAGAGTTTGCATTACACACAACTGTAAACACCATATATCATCATGCAACATATGCATCCATACCAATACCATACGTATTGTTTGTACATAGTACCATTTGTACAACTTGTATACCATACCAATGTCCATAGAATTACATGCACAACATATACCTCATCCACATGTTTTCAACCATGTTAGTATTATGCCAAAAAATCCTTAAATTATTCATATTAACTTTAGGTAAGTCCCATAAAACTTGGTTTGTTGATTGGGGAATAAGGAATTCATGAACATTTTTTTACTTCTGCAGCTAGAGTATAACTTAATATTTTTTTTATGTCAAAGTATTCAAGTGCTTTTAATTTTTCATGTATCTTGTGGTTGCAGGAAATTTTCACCAAATGATAACGTACATGCATAATACAACTTTACAAAACCAATAAATTTGATTTTTGAGATGAAAATTGTCCTATAGAGAAGGTTTTAAAAATAACGAAATATGACTATCGCTTAATCATAACGCACACTGTCGACTATGATAGTTAGTCTATCATAGACATTAGAAGTCTAATAGCAACCTTAACTTAACTTTAGCCAAGAACATAATTGTTTTTACTTAAAGTACTCCACATATAAACTAATAATGTCATATTCTTTATTGTTGCCCTTTTTAAATTTCTTCCAACACCTTACTGACCATGAATAATTTAGTGTATGTCAAAAACCAATTGAATAATCAGTAGGCAAATACATATATTTCTCATATATGAGTTATAAATAAAGGTGATAATATTCTCAGTTTCACACATACTAAGTTTTTAGGTACTACATGTTCCAGTGTGTGAACCTAGGCCCTTAGTATGTTGATACCCCACTTTAATAATAACTCATGACCTAGTAGCATATAGTTCATGTTGGCATTATGATGAATTTGTTGTCCTTGATGGAAAATCACTTGTAATAGAACAAATAAGTATATGGTAACTAGATGAATCCACAGGTCAGTTCAGAGGTGGCAGAATAATGGAACAAAATGATGGGTCAAAGGTGTACAACTCAAAATCAGAAGTTTGATATGAGGAAATTGTTGGCATTATGATACATGTATTGTCTTTGATGGAAAATAACTTATAACAGAATTCACAGGTTAATTCAAAAGTGACAGAATGAATGCAACATGATACCAAAGTGATTGACATAATGCATGACAATTCAGAGGAATCATCCCAGAAGAATTATAAAGTTGCAAGTTCAAGAACTATATGCGTGTTCTATTAAACCAAGTCATGTATGCATGCGAGTTTGGTGAAGAAAAGTAGTGTATGGCTTTTGATGCATGGTATTTCAAATAAGAGAGGTCCTTACCATGTTATTGGCCCATAGTAATGAGCGTGACAAAGAATATTGATCCTGTCAAAGAATACCACCAGCATAGCTATGGCTTTGATCCAAGGTATTGAAAAAGGCTAAAACTATATAAGCAGGTCAAGATCAAAGTACTAGGTCTACAACTGATGGAAATCTTATGAAGTTTTAGATCAAAATAATGCATGTTATGGGTTTTTGATGCTTTGGTTGATATGAATTAAGTATGTGCTTGAGATTTTGATAATGTATGAGATCCAATAGATTTGAAATAATTATGTGCTAATGATGGATCAAGATCATGAGACCTGAAATGAATTTTCATTGTATGATATACTCATGGATTTATTAGATTGAAGTATTGACATGGTTTTTACCTCTGAATATTATGATCTGAGTATTTCTGAAGTTCTGAAGAGATGCACAATTTTAGGTCAAAATTTGCAAATCTATGTGCTAGTTCATTTCGCGAAAAGCATGTATACATGTAGGTTGGCCTCTACAAAACAATGTACACAAGGTAAGGGTTTATGTTCATAATGACTCATAAAATTTGATCAGTGTTGTTGTTTCTCTGTTGTGCGTCAATGATGTCCTCATGATTGATTTGGGTTAAATGATAATGTCTAAAGTATATCTAATTGAATGATGGAGTCGAAAGTGGTTATGAATAGTGTTAAGATTGCTTGAGGATTTTGATTGAAGATCAAGATCAGATCTATGATTGTTTCAGAGTGTTGCCCTGGATCTCAGTATGACTCAATATTCTTTTCAGAATTGCAGTAGTAAAGTTTTCATTTTTTATAATTTCAAGATCTGTACTCGGGTTTCTCTCCTGACAAGCACATATGCACACAGGTTGCCTTAAGCAAGGTACCATATACATTTTGGCAAGTGAATGATCGGGGTTATAGTTGATTATGTGTGTTGATGCAACATTCTGAGTTTTGTTCTGTGTACTGGTTACAATGATATGACTATTCCCATTAATTGGTTGAGTTTTGATTAAGTGTCAGTTAATTGGGTTTTCAGTGATTGATTCAGTTGTGCCAAAGACCGATGTCAGAAGTTTCAGTGATTGGTTGATTAAGAGATTGATGATTGGGTTTTAGTTATGTCACAGATTGATGATTGATTTTTAGTGATTGATGATTAGGTTTTAGTGATTAATTGATTGAGTTGTATCAGAGATAAACTAATGAGTTATAGTTTGATTTTTAATATTGAGCTTAAGTGTTGATAATGGGTTCAGTTTGAAATTTGATGAAACATGGCCTACAAGTTATGATGTGTTAAAGCAGTTGGATCCAATGTCAAAATTCATAAAACATGGTCCATGGTCATTGTTGACAGTTGGAGCCTTCAATAAGGATGTCGAAACTTCTTGCTAGTAGTGGTAGGCGATCAGATCAAGGGGTTGGAGCTCCCTTCTTGTAGAGGCTATAGAATGAGTGAAGGTGGTAGCCTTCTATAAGATGGTGCCTACCTATTGGTACAAGTTCATGCCAATACAAAAACTAGGGGGTTGGAGCTCCCTTCCAGGAGGAGATGGAGAAAAAAGAGAGGTTGTATCCTTTTGTAGGTGGCTATCTATGTATTGATATGAGTCTATGCTAGTACAAGATTGCAACTAAAATTTTTTTATATTAAAAAAATACAGAGACGACAAAAACAAGTGGTTTTCTCATGCATTGGGTTTCCACTTTAAATATTGGTGTTCATGTGTGTTGCTTATATGTGATGACTCATTTTTTTCTTACAACACATGATTACTATTTATCGAATGTTTAATAATGGACTGATGCACTCGCTAAAGACCAACATATGATGAATTAACATAATCATAAGTTCAATTGATATATGCTAGTTGTTTTAAGAACATTTCCTTTCAGTAAAGTTATGCATGGAAATTTGAATATGAAATGTAAAAGGTTAGTATTTGTATCAATAATTAGTATCAGAGTAGGTCCTTTGATAGAAGCTTGACTGCTTGAAGTTGATCCATCAAAACAATGGGAAAGAAGAAAAAGAAGAAAGCAACTCAAAAGAATAAGACATCTCAAATAAATAGTGACAATGTCAGAAATGATTGGCTATTATATGGAAGCAAATATTCAGATTCAAAATCAGTTTATAATGAATATCAAAAAACAAAACAATTATCAGGTACTGATTTTTGGTCTTCTAGTGATACCTTTCTTTGTTCATGCAATATTGAAGATAATTAATGTGACAGTGGAACAATTGAATTTTCTCTTATGGGTGAAATTGAAAGAAATCTAATAGAGGTAGAAGTTAAAAGGCTCATAGATAAAATTAGAGATCAACAAGATCTATTTGATAAAAGGGAATGTACCTACAGAGAAGAGGTTACTACGTTAAGAACTTAGTTGGAGGACGGAAACAGAATAAGGAATAAGTACAAGGACAAGGAAGATCAACGTCAAAGACTACAGGATGAAGTGACATCATTTATAAATCAATTGAATGAAAATGATACAAGAACTAAGGAACTTAAGGTAAATACTAGTTATTGTGAAGGTCTTGAAGATGAGGTCGTCTCTCTAAAAGAAGAAATTGAGAAATCAAATAAACAGAATGAAGAACTACTTCAATAATTTGAATGAGATTCTCAAATTAAAACAACAATTGGGAGAAGGAAGAAAGGTTGAAGAAATCATGAAGAAGCAGTATCTAGAAAAGGAAAAGCAATATTAGGTTGAGGTAAATATCCTTAAAGGTATATTAGAAGAAAATGATCAAATTTTTTATTTTCAAGATAGTAATAATATTTTGGATAGTATTCCTAGGAATCAAAGGTCTCCTACCATAAAATCTGGTCTTGGCTTTCATGAAATTGTTAAAGGTGAATCTAGCTCACAAATTGAGCCAAGGAATTGTAATGAAAAATCTGAAATGCTCAACAAGGATATAAGAAGTCAACCACATCAACAACCAAGGAAGGAATGTATTCAAATAAAATCATTTACTCCTAACTATAGAAGTGCTAATCGATTCTTTCCTCTCATCAATAATGTTGAATGTTCTATATGTCATAATTTTGGACATGTTGTAGCTAGGTGAAGAAGTAGAATGTTTCAAGCTAATAACCATCTCACAGAAAGATCATCAGATTCCAAGCACTTTAAGGGATATCGTTTTTCTTGCAATATGTTTGGTCACAAAGGCATTAATTGCTATAGAAGTAATATGAAACATATAAGATGTTATGCTTGTAACAATTTTGTGCATATAATGAAATAATACAAGAACAAATCTATGGATCGTCATAGACAATATGGTAAGGAATCAAATAAGAATATTATTATTAGAAAATATGGAAAAGAATCCACTAAAGGAAAGAAAAGGAAGATCAGATAAGTTTTGTTCTTTCTCTCTACTCATTCGAAGTCAAAGATTAATGTTCTCACCACATCAGTAGAGACAAGACTAAATTAGAGTCTCTTTTGAAGAACCATCATGATAATTGTATTCTTGGAACTGATGTTTCAACAAAATTGTTTTGACCATGTACAGTCAGAAAAAACTGAGGGGGAACTAAAAGTATGAAATTTTAGTATTCCACTTCTCATACGTTGATCCTATAAAGACAATTCAGGTAGATACATAGGTTCAAAATTACACAATCATGTATATGCTGATTTAATGAAGAAGTAGCAGGACAAACTTGGAAAAAGGGTCTGATATGGTTCAGACACTAACAATTATTTTTTTTGTTTTAATGGTTCATTATTATAGCCTTTGGATGTTATTTAGAAGTTATTTTTACCCTTATAGTTTTTTGATGACTTGATGTATATTTGGCTCATGATAATGCCTTAATGATTCTTATTGATATATGAAATAATCAGATCTGATAGTGAATAGTGAGCACATGTTCAAGGGAGCATATGCTATGCTTATAATAATGCATTGTTGCCATTATGTTTGCTTTAGAAGTCATTGGTACATAATGATTCTTATCAATGGTGATGATGCTTATGTTGCTTACATGGTAATATTCATAAGTTCAAGGAGAAGAACAAAGCTTGAGTAGGCATCTTCATTATTTGATGATGTTAAGTGTCACTCACTTTTTTTATGTTGCTACCATCATGCATAAATTTCATATGGTGCAGTTATGAATGAGGATTCCTATAGTTCTTGGCTCTCACATGGTATATTGGTTGAGGACTGTTTTGAAAGGAACATACAGTTTCTGCTAAGATGATTTGATGATGACGTTGTGGTCAGGGATGATGACTATGGTACTTTCACATGTATATGATATGATTTGAATGGATTTGTGAAGGTATAGGCATCATTGCTCAGAGATATGGCATATGCTTAGTTGATTCATGAAACAATATGTTTTTGATAAATATAATCCTTTTTATACTAAGGAAAAGGAACAAGCTAATCTTGATAAGCTCAAGAGGATGAGTTGATAGCTATATGCAACATACTTAGTCACAGGTTGATGATATTAAAGATACGTTGACTTCTCTTGCAAACTGATGATTAACATATACAAGTTATTTTTCTTGATGTTGTTGACAAATTCTTATGATGTAGATCATATATGGTGTATGATAGTTGCTGATAACTATCATGCTCTTGTTTAGATCTTTGGTCATTGTTATAAATATCATGTATATCGTTTGATGTAAAGGTCATGTTAAGACCTTTGATGTCATGATTGTCATATTCTGTCATGTATGGACTTTTGATATCATGTCAAATATTTAATCCCACTTGGCTGGGTGGTTGAGTCAAATATTTATCCCCACTTGGTTTGGATATTGATGTAAGTATGGCTCCTTGGTGATAGGAAGGTCATACCTAGTTGAGTCATAGAGCCATGTACTTCAATGTACATTTATAAGAGGTTGCGGCATGCGCTTAGGGGGAGTTTGATTACAGAATTCAACGTGTGCTCAGGGGGAGAATTATCAATATTCATATACAACAGTTGAGATATTGACGTCTTCAATTAACATTGCTCAGCCCTATTCCGTTAATGTCAAAGGGGGAGAGTATATTTTTGTTTGGAGAATAGATGGTTATTTTGAAAATATTTTTTCTTGACTTGATGTTATTTATAGGTTGTGGAGACAAAACACCAAAATAGTTGCCATTACGTCGAAAGGGGGTGATGGTTTTCAATATGGTGGATGTGTTGTCTTTGATGGAAACTCACTTGTAAAAGGAAAAGTATATGGTAACTAGATGAATCCACAAGTCAGTTCAGAGATGACAGAATGATGAAACATAATTATTGGTTAAAGGTGTATAGCTCCTAATAAGAAGTTTGACAGAGGAAGATTGTTGGCATTATGATACGTGTTTTCCTTTGATGGAAACTCGCTTGTTACCGAATTCACAGGTCAATTCAGAAGTGACAGAATGAATAGAAAAAAATACTAGGATGAATGATAGAATGCATGACAATTCATAGGAATAAACTCAGAAGAATGATAAAGTTGGAAGTTCAAGAACTATACATAGGTTCTGTTAAGAGAAAAAGTGTATGCATATGAGTTCAGTGAAGAAATTAGTGTATGGATTTTGTATCATGGTATTCTAAATACCAAGGGTCCTTACCATGGTATTGGCCGATAGAAATGAGTACGAAAAAGAATATTGATCCATTCAAAGAATACCATCAGCATAACTATGGTTTTGACTCTAGGTATTGAAAAATGCTAGATCAATATAAGAAGGAGAATATCAAAGTAGTAGGTGTGCAATTGATGGAAATCTTATGAAGATTTAGATGAAAAGAAAATATGTATGTTATGGTTTTTTGATGCTTTACTTGATTTTAACTGAGTATGCACTTGAGAGTTAGATAATGGATGAGATCTAATACATTTGAAATAACTATGCACTAATGATGGATCAGGATCATGAGCCCTGAAATGAATTTTCATTGTATGATATTATCATAGATTGATTAGATCAAAGTAACAACACATGCTTTAATCCATGGATATTATGATTTGGGTCTTTGTAAAGTTCTGAAGAGCTGCATAATTTTATCTCAAAATTTCCAAATCTATATGCCGGTTGGTCTCAGGAAGAGAATGTATACACGTTTGTTGGCCTATACAAAATAGCGTATACAAAGTATAAGTTCCTATTCATAATGACTGATCAAATCTGATCAGTGCTATTGTTTCTATGTTGTTTGTTGATGATGCCCTCATGATTGATCTCGGTTAAATGATAATGTCTGAAGTAGATCTCATTGAATGATGAAGTTGAATGTGGTTATGAATAATGTTAGGATTGCTTTCTATTTGTGGTTGAATATCAGGTTCACATTTTTTATTTTTTCATAGTGTTGTAGTAGGTCTCAGTATGACTCAGTATGCGTTTTAGAATTCTAGTAGTAAAGTTTTCAGTTTTCAGTTTTCAAAATTTCAAGATCTCTACGTGGGTTTTTCTCTTGAAAAGTGTGCATGCACGCGAGTTTCCTTAAGTGAAGTAGCCTATACATTTTTGCAAGTGAATGGTCAGTGTTGTAGTTTATTTTGGGTGTAGATTTAGCATCCTGAGTTCTGTTCTATGTACTGGTTACAGTGATCTAACTGTTTCAGCTAATTGGTTGAGTTTTGATTAAGTCTAAGTTAATTGGGATTTTAGTGATTGATTCAGTTGTGTCAAAGATTGATGTTAGAAGTTTCAATGATTGATTGATTCAAATATTGATGATTGGGTTTTAATTATGTCAGATATTGATGTTTTTGGTTTCAATTATGTCAGAGATTGATGATTTGGGTTTCAGTTATGTCAGAGATTGATGATTTGGATTTCAGTTATGTCAGAGATTAATGATTGAGTTTCAGTGATTGACAATTGGGTTTGAGTGATTGATTGATTCAATTGTGTTAGAGATACAATGATGAGTTACAATTTGATTTTTGATATTGAGCTTGAGTATTGATAATTGGTCTAGTCTGAAAATTTGATGAAACATGGCCTACAAGTTATGATGTGTTGAAGTAGGTGGATCCAATGTGAAAATTCATGAAACGTGGTCCATGGATATTGCTGGGGGTTGGAGCCTTTAGTGAGCAAGTCAAATCTTCCTGCAAGTAGTGGTTGGTGATCAGATCAGGGGGTTGGAGCTCCTTTCTAGTTGCATTTATGGAATGAGTGAAGGTTGTATCCTTCACCTTCTACAAGTTGGTTCCTACGTACTGGTACAAGATTATGCCAGTGCAAAAGCCAGGGGGTTCAAGCTCTCTTCCAATAGGAGCTGGAGAAAAAATGAAGGATATAGCATTATACAGGCGGGTGCCTACGTACTGGTATGAATCTACACTAGTACGAGATTGTAAATAATTTTTTCTTTATATTAAAAATAAGATAGAGACAAAAACAATAGGTGGGTTTCTCCCACTTTGGGTTTCCATCTTAAATCTTGGTGCTCATTTTTGTTTCTTTGTGATGAGTTATTTTTTTCTTACACCACATGATTATTGTTTCTTTAATGTTTAATAAAGCACTGATGCACTAGTTGAAGACCAAATAGGATGAATTAACAAAATCATAACTTCACTACTCTTTTGTTTTAAGAGCAGTCGCGTACAAATGTGGGTTCCTTTCAGAAAAGCCGTGTATAGAAATTGGAATATAAAATCTAAAAAGTTATTGATTTGAAAACACTGATTCACTGTCGCTCTTAGTATTTTTCCCAACAATTCATAAATTGTCGATGCAATTTCTATGTTTCCATATTTGAAACGAGACAACAATTTCATTGAAATTTGATAGGTAGACTTCTCCAATACTATTTGATAAGAAATAGTGGTACAAAATATGCATCTCAAATTGTACTATGATTTGAAAAATTATCTTTTTCACATAGAAATCTCGCTTACCAATATCACTTAATTGTCCAATATGGTTAAAGCATCACATTGATTCAACAACGAGCTGTTGCCTAATTTTTTATCCTCTTTCTTCGTTGTCTAGAACATTCTATATGTTCTATTTTACTACTAGCATACGATCCTTTGATTTTCATAGGTTATGTTAATGTGAACACTTCTAGTTACCAAAGATTGGTTTATTAATTTGTACTAGTCACGTTCTGAATCTAGTGTACCATTCCTATTACTTATTTAGTTTTTATAAATTGTTCTCTTTCTACTTCCAGCACCACCATATCCAATTTATTTGTCATTTCTATTTTTATAAGAATGTAGAGTTTGTTTATATATACACAAAAAACATTTTAATGTTATCCCTTCCTATAAGAAGTAAATTTGTAAGATCTACCATCCTTCTACTGAAAGCATATTTCTCTTGCTACAGATTGGAAAGGTCCCTATTTATGGGTTATTATTAATAGAAATCCATTTATATTTGGATTGATATGCACATCCATGTTGTGGAGTTAGACACATTGGAATTGAGGGAAATGTTAAGAATGTGTTCTTAAGCTTAATACTATCTTTATTCTATTAACCGAGAAGCACTAGAAGCTACTTCCATTATGTATTTTTACTTTTTTGGTGTTAGTCTGATTGACCTACTTATGAAGTTCATAAATTTGTTCATGTATGATCTCTTCATGCACACAGTAAGTTGTATTGCATGTGTGTGTACTCTTCACAACTCTGACACTGGTTAGTCTATATTTCAATATATAATTTGACCTTCTTATTTATTTTAGGGACAATTATTTACATATTATTTTACTCAAAGACACTTGTAGGTTCAAACTATGCATGTCCAATGAACTATGCATATGTTACTGATTATAGTAATCTCATATATTTTTTTCTCCAACTGCAAAATTACATGGATTGCATCATTACATGTAGATGAACTATTTGAAATATTACGTTGAAAGACAATTTTTAAAATACATAGTCTCCTACCACATAAAGAGACATGTCCTTTATTGGTGTAATGATTTTTCATGGGAATTTCCTGAACAGATAATCATTCAATTTTAGATACATTTGATAGAATGTTGTGAACTTGTTTTGAGTGAGTTACATGGATTCCATATACATTTTTTTTATAAGGGAACATTTCATCCCTTCAAATTTCAAAATTCATATACACATAATTTTTTTTCAATAAGTTATGTCCTTGGCTGGACTATCTTTACCGGCATTAGTCTGTATTTTATCAAGTTATGTATTTACATAGAAAACATACAACTCATACTTTGATTTTAATATGAGTAGAATGATATGATGACCATATCATTAAATTTCATCAATTTTTTTAATCCAATCACTTATTCACCTCACTATTTATTCATAATTTGAATTACATAATATATCCGTTATTCTTTCTAAGATGGTTATCCGCTTTACTCCTCTTATGTGGAGGCATTTATTATATGAACCTTATCATTCCTTGATGATGAATATATATATATATATATATATATATATATATATATATATATATATATATATATATATATATATATATATATATATTATATATATATAATATATATAAATATATATATATATATATATATATATTCTTCTTACAGATGTACTACCTGTCATTAACATTGTGGGTATGGAATCCCTCTTTCGATGCAGTAACCAAACTTTACAATTATTACAATTTTTTTTATTTCTCCCACTCTACTATGAACATTTAGACTATGCAAGTATCAATTTTAAATCACGGTATAGAGTCTTTTTTCCCTCATAAGAGAATCAAACAATAACTTAATCTTTTGCAACATATAATAAGTAAAATTTTAATCTTCATATCATTCGATAAGTAGGCACAATAACCAGTAACCAATGGAGGTTTCACCTTTTATACTTATTAAAATAATAAGCATGTTAGTTGTTATCATTTCTTTCAATTACTCTCTATTCCATCACAAAACTAAAAGATTCTATGTTATATAGCAATATTGCAACATTATTTGTTCCAATCTAACCTTACAGGTTCCTATTCCCCCTAATGCTACTATAACTATGGTGTATGAAGTATAATACTTAGACTTGAGAAATTCGTATAAGGTGCATAGATTTCTATGAGGTTCGTATAAAGAATAAACTTCCTAAAATGTTGGCGTATGTGGCTTAGACAAAAAACAAGCCATGAACAATCATAACTCTAGAAAGTTTTCATGTAATGTCAGTCATTTGGTAGTGATGTCGTACAGACCAATTCCCTCCAACCATTAGGTGAAGCCTCCCTTAGTGATTATATCATTATCAATGTTATTTAAGGATACATGTCTTATACTATTGCCACTACACACTGTTATTTAGATCATGGTTTTATTTGTATCCAGCACACTATCTCATATTAGATTTCCATGAATGCCACTACAATAATATTTTTAGTAAGGGTATGTTCTAAGTCACAAGAATCCATTCAGAGAATGGAACGATCATGAATAAGAGCCAATGATCCATATCATAAATCTGAAACCACGTTATTGATAGTTGTAATGACATATTCACTATAGATGTGATGCAAAAAATAAAAGCAATGTTCAATCTCTGTAATGCAAGAAATTATTGTGATGTGATGTGAGCCATCATATCTTAACACCATACTAGAATCACCAAGCGTAAAAAGAATGTGAAAGTCAAACATGCAAAATTCATCATATGAGAAAGTCATCCTCGAAGAAAGCTATGCGGGAGTGATCATTGTGAGCATATTCAACTATTCCATCGAGCCACTTTTGGATCATGAGTCTCCATACGTAGGTCATCCCCACACACTAAGAGGGCAGATGTCCGACAATGCCCATATCGGCTCTTTGGAGCTTCTATTTTCTGCGATGGTGGCCTCATTGCCTTTTCTTGTTAAATATACTAAGAATCAACAGACGCACATCACCTCCCTACCCTTATAGGTTAGCATAGGTATCATATAGGCTGACCCCCATGTCATGGAATTTTCTTTGGAAGAATATAATGGAGGCTCAAGTTCAAGAACATATAACCCTCGTCGAATTGGATAAAAAAAAACACATTTCCCAGAGTCAAAGGGTACATTCACACTAGATTGACTGAAACTTCTATTAATCCTCTTCCATAATACCCATTAAGATGCAGCCAAGAGAAAAAAAATTGAGGGAAACATCCCCCATATTCGTTTCTTCCTTAGTGGCATGCATTCACCTATTAGGGAAATTGACAAATTTACTTCTCAATTTTCGTTCACAACATAAGTAAACCTGGTGTCACTAACTCAAGCCCAATAATGTAATGGATAGAGTCTCTCTGTAAATGATATTGTCTATCCTAAATATGTGTAGTCACCCACTACAATCATAAAGATAAGATAGAGCTAATGATACATGGTCAGATGGAAAAACATGATAACCATTATCCAATTGAGTGCATCTAGGGCATGACAAGAAGGATAATGTCACTACCCTTACATAGTAAAAAAAAAAAAATTTAATTACCATGGATCTAAACCTTCATATTTTCATTTAATCTTTATAACATATGTGCTACCATAAACGTGTTAACAGTTCACATATTAATTTTATTATGACTCATTAACGGTTCATAAATTAATATATATACATGGTGGCTTTATATGTGAATCCATGGTGGTCTTGAGCTGGCATGTTGTCATGTCACCTTGACATTTACGCCGCCACCTGGACTCTGAGGTTTAAAGTTAACCGCGCGGATTGAATGTCCAGACCCTGCTACGAATCCACTTGCTGTCTGGATGGGACAGCTGGTCTCTTTATACGCCTTTCCTGATACGGCTCTCGGATATTGAGTCAGGGTAGCTGGAGGTATTAAATGGTTCAGTCCAGCCCGAAATCCCTCGGGATCACGCCATGAATGGACGCTCAGGATTTCACTATGGAGATCAACGGTGGTAATGGCTTGGCCTTAGATAAAAGGAATTTGTCTAGGGTTATTCTGGCATTTGCATGGTGAATGCGAGGCAGAGCCTATCGACTCTGGTCTCCTCTGAGATTATGCCAGGACCTGCTCTACTCGGCTCCTTATTCATGGTGAACATACTATCAGTTTCACTGGGTTGCGACCTGCCTTGATTGAGGTCGATGCCGCTATCTGTCTGCAGAAAATGGCCGAGGTCTTGCTCGCCTGAAGGTAACGGCAGTTCTTCTTTTATTTCAATAAGACTGAATTACTTTCCTGTCTTTTATTTATCATACCCTAACTAATCGGTTTGTGATGTAAAATTTTCAGGGTATTGAGCGTGAGGGTATGGCAATGGGAGTTTCCCCTACTCCGGTTTCCTCTGTGCATTCCAGGTGAGTCTTCTAGCCACGGCTTTCAATTCCTTTTGACTTAGCTCACTGTCTGAATGTGATTTTCTTTCTACCAGGAGTCTTATCGTGCTCCCTTTTGGATGGTCCAGGTTATGAAGTCCTCGGCAATGAGTTTCTGATCATGGAGGGTTTTACTTTTTTTTGTTACCTTGTCATTTCTGGTAGTTTCATATTCTGGGTCAGGGTTTGATGACCTGAACCCATTCGAGTCCCCTCGAGGTTACTGGAAATGTTATGGATAAGCTTTCTATTTATGTTATTGGGGCGTAGCCAGTGGGCTTTACCCTCATTATGCAATATTGTGAAATGATGTGAATCATGTTCGACTCCAATCCCGATTGGGGTTAAATGACTTGCACGGTTTATTATCTACTGTTTATGAAGACTCTACTCTTTATAATTTCAATATTTATTATGGCTATAACCTGAGATTTACGCAGGCTGTGATTGTTCGTTTGCCTTGTTAAATGTAAGCTTATGAGGTTTATACCCTGTGTTAGCAGTTACTGCCTTGAGTTTAGAAGATACTCTGATTCGTTCTCAGAAATGTACCTCTATTCTCGTATTTAAAGAAAATACATCTCTATTTCTGGTTTAAAAATGTATCTCTGGTTCTCATTTAGAAATGTATCTTTGTTTTCGAAGTGTTGGTTCTTCTTGTGGAATGCCTCCGTCGATTTGGCAATTATTATAGATATATGTATGTCTCGTTGTCGCCTCTGCCGGAAGATTCCTCACCACGTTGCGCTTTATATGAATATATTTCTTTCCATGGTTAAGAACAGAGTTTCAGAAATAATTAATCGTTCAATGTATATTACATGGTTCTTGATTGTGTATGGGTCGCTTACCTTCTTCCATGTGGGTCACAGTCAATTTCCCGCTTCGGGCAACTCCATTGATTTTATCTGTGATAAGTCTTGCGATGCTATACCAGTCTCTTATACCCTTGTGGGTGAGCACTGGACGCGTTGCGAGACCAGTACATCCCTCGGCTTTATTACTAGCTAAATAACTCTTTTGTTTATGCTACAATATGATGGTTGCCTGTACTAAATATTTCACAGTTTGCTTCCCTATGTATTGTCGAGTCTGAAGGACTGTGTTGACATTTGATTTGAACTATGCTTATATGGTTATAAAATGTACCATGTAGTTTCTTCTCAGTTTTATGGTCAATAAAGTACTGGACCTTATCTGTTCTTTTCCTTTGCGTTTTGTCTACTGGTCGATATGAACTGAAGCATAAACTAGCAGTCTTAATCATTAAGGAAAATAAATGAATTACCTGTTCACCTTATGTTATTCGTTCATTTACAGTAGACCATAGACCTACAGATTTGTAATAAGGTCTTCTTTTCCAGATGAATAATAAAGTCTTACATTACAGATAACTAATAACCTTTACAGAGGAAGAAAAGATTCCTATGTTAATGCTATAACCATATTGCACTTACCTGTACTGTGTCTTCTTCAATTTTCTGCCTCTTCCTCCAAATTGGAAAAACTCATACAAAGCTTGTTATCCTCCCAACCACGAGATCAGTCGTATAGACTTGATTCTCTCCCCCAAGCTCACTTGCAGGCCTCTGCCTTCCGCAAGATGATGCATGCTAATCAGCTGTGCAGTATTATGCACCACAGTGCTGGTACTATCTGATCCTCACCAGACATAGTACCATTCCTTCTTGCTTCTCTCTTTCTTTTCTTTTTCCTGTCTGTTCCTTAACAGCCCAGGCCTCCTTTCTCTTTTCCATTTCTATGGTAAGAAAAAGTGGTTAGGGTTGCCCCTCTTTGCTGGCAACTGTTTCTTTTAATTAAGCAAGAGGAAGTAAATAACTTTTCCTCACAAAGTAACTTACAATATTACTTAATTCATAATTTTGAATAAATAACATTTCAATATTAATAAAGTAATAATTTCTGTTTTCACATTTACCTAGCATTGTAACTTATAAAATTGTTCATATAACTGCTTGGTCATTACATCTCCTCCCCCTGAGATTGGACACCATCTCGGTGTCTTACAGTCGCAAACAGGTCTGGATAGGTTCTCCTCATCAGTTCCTGGTTTTCCCAAGTGGCCTCCTCGGGCCCAAAATGCCGCCATTGTACCTTAACTTGGGTAATAACTCGTTTCCGCAGCTGCACTTCTCTCTGGTCGAGAATGCTCAGCGGCTCGACCAGTACTTCTCCTTCCGGTTTGACCTACAATACACACATTCTGAATTAGTTTTTCTTTCAAATAGGATTCTTGTTAAATCTTTATTATAATAATAACCCCACCTGTATATCATGCCATCGGATTACATGCTTAGGGTCATACACATACTTCTTTAGGACTGAAACATGGAACACATTATGGACCCGGATGTGACTTGGCAAGGCCAGCTGGTATGCTACTGGTCCGACCCTTAATAGTATCTAAAAGGGTCCACAATATCTAGGTGCCAATTTAGCGCAACCAGCCCACTGCAAGGTACTTCTTTTGGCATGAATTCGAACACACACATGGTCCCCAACCTGATATTCCTTAAATCTCCTTTTCCGATCAGCGAAATTCTTTTGTCTATCCTGAGCCGTCTTCAGATTAACTCGTACTCTCTTTACCATGTCCTCCATCTCTTTAAGCATGTCAGGTCCTAGACTTAATTTATCTTCAGGAACTCCCTAGC
This sequence comes from Pinus taeda, assembly GCA_000404065.3. Classification (NCBI taxonomy): domain Eukaryota; kingdom Viridiplantae; phylum Streptophyta; class Pinopsida; order Pinales; family Pinaceae; genus Pinus; species Pinus taeda. The sequence continues at coordinate 64,029 of APFE030755569.1, forward strand.
TGGAGGGTGTATGGCATTTTCGGCCATACATAACCTCAAATGGACTCATTTGCGTTGAAGTGTGATAACCATTGTTATACGCAAATTCCACCAAATGTAAATATTCCTCCCATCGTGTGGGTTATTGCATGACGTAGGCCCTTAGCATGTCTTCAACTACTTGGTTTACTCGTTCCATCTGTCCATCAGTTTGCGGATGGTACGCTGTGCTAAAATTCAGCTGAGTACCTAATTCCGCAAACAGTATCTTCCAAAAAACTGATGTGAATTTCACATCCCGATCAGAAATTACTGTTTTTGGAAGGCCATGCAATCTGAACACATTCTGCATAAAAACATGAGCGATTTGTGCAGCTCTGTAAGTAGATTGCACTGGTATAAAATGTGCAGCCTTACTCAATTTGTCCACTACTACCATAATGGAATCGTTGTTTTTCTTTGTTCTAGGTAATCCCGTAATAAAATCCATGGAGATGATTTCCCACTTCCATTCCGGAATGGGCAAGGGTTGTAACAGTCCTGCTGGATGTTGATGTTCAGCTTTAATTTGCTGACATTCCAAGCACCGTGCCAAGTATTCTACAGTATCCTTCTTCATTCCTGGCCAGAAATATTCTTTCCAGATTGCTGTCATCATTTTTTTGATAACCCGGGTGACCAGCATAATGGCTGATGTGGAACTTGTCCATAATCAGATTTTTGACTTTGTTTTGATTGGGCACGTATATTCTTTGCTTGAAGTAGACAATTCCCACATCATCTATCGTATATTCTTGTTCGCTGTCCTTTCCAGCAGATTGCTGTATTTGCTGCTTTAACTGCTGATATTCTGTATTCTGGTCTGAAATTTCCTTTATTATGTCCAGAAAGGGGTTTTTCCACCCAGTAATGGAAACTTCATACAGACTTTGTACTTTCCTGCTTAAAGCGTCTGCTACTCTATTTGCTTTCCCTTGCAAATTTTTTATATCGAAGTCGAAACCACTTAAAAAATCCATCCACCGTGCTTGCCTAGTGTTTAAAGTAGGCTGGCTGAAATAGCTGGTCAAACTATGGTGGTCAGTGAGCAGTAAAAATTTCCTGCCCATAACCTGAGATTTACGCAGGCTGTGATTGTTCTTTTGCCTTGTTAAATGTACGCTTATGAGGTTTATACCCTGTCTTAGCAGTTACTGCCTTGAGTTTAGAAGATACTCTGATTCATTCTCAGAAATGTACCTCTGTTCTCGTATTTAAAGAAAATACATCTCTATTTCTGTATCTAAAGAAAATACATCTCTATTTCTGGTTTAAAAATGTATCTCTGGTTCTCATTTAGAAATGTATCTCTGTTTTCGAAGTGTTGGTTCTTCTTGTGGAATGCCTCCGTCGATTTGGCAATTATTATAGATATATGTCTGTCTCGTTGTCACCTCTGCCGGAAGATTCCTCACGGCGTTGCGCTTTATATGAATATATTTCTTTCCATGGTTAAGAACAGAGTTTCAGAAACAATTAATCGTTCAATGTATATTACATGGTTCTTGATTGTGTATGGGTCGCTTACCTTCTGCCATGTGGGTCACAGTCAATTTCCCGCTTCGGGCGACTCCATTGATTTTATCTGTGATAAGTCTTACGATGCTATACCAGTCTTTTATACCCTCGTGGGTGAGCACTGGAAGCGTTGCGAGACCAGTACATCCCTCGGCTTTATTACTAGCAAAATAACTCTTTTGTTTATGCTACAATATGATGGTTTCCTGTACTAAATATTTCACAGTTTGCTTCCCTATGTATTGTCGAGTCTGAAGGACTGTGTTGACATTTGATTTGAACTATGCTTATATGGTTATAAAATGTACCATGTAGTTTCTTCTCGGTTTTATGGTAAATAAAGTACTGGACCTTATCTATTCTTTTCCTTTGCGTTTTGTCTACTGGTCGATATGAACTGAAGCATAAACTAGCAGTCTTAATCATTAAGGAAAATAAATGAATTACCTGTTCACCTTATGTTATTCGTTCATTTACAGTAGACCATAGACCTACAGATTTGTAATAAGGTCTTCTTTTCCAGATGAATAATAAAGTCTTACATTACATATAACTAATAACCTTTACAGAGGAAGAAAAGATTCCTATGTTAATGCTGTAACCATATTTCACTTACCTGTACTGTGTCTTCTTCAATTTTCTGCCTCTTCCTCCAAATTGGAAAACCTCATACAAAGATTGTTATCCTCCCAACCACGAGATCAGTCGTATAGACTTGATTCTCTCCCCCAAGCTCACTTGCAGGCCTCTGCCTTCCGCAAGATGATGCATGCTAATCAGCTGTGCAGTATTATGCACCACAGTGCTGGTACTATCTGATCCTCGCCAGACATAGTACCATTCCTTCTTGCTTCTGTCTTTCTTTTCTTTTTCCTGTCTGTTCCTTAACAGCCCAGGCCTCCTTTCTCTTTTCCATTTCTATGGTAAGAAAAAGTGGTTAGGGTTGCCCCTCTTTGCTGGCAACTGTTTCTTTTAATTAAGCAAGAGGAAGTAAATAACTTTTCCTCAAAATGTTACTTACAATATTACTTAATTCATAATTTTGAATAAATAACATTTCAATATTAATAAAGTAATAATTTCTGTTTTCACATTTACCTAGCATGGTAACTTATAAAATTGTTCATATAACTGCTTGGTCATTACAGATAACAATTATCCAACTAAATGGATAGAACTTTCTACAACGTTGTTTCCAGAATTGCATACGAACCCTCTCAATCAATGGATATGTTAACCAAGAAAAATGACTTTGTGTATAGAAAGGGAAACAAACATTGTTAAGGTGATTTCCTTAGTTAATCAAATTGGAAAATGATGTTGTTCTTTAAATCTATTGCCAAAACTAGCATCTAACACCCTTTTGCATTTATAAACTTGAGTTCTTTATAGATAAATCATTAAACTTTAATAATAATTGTATGAACTCTATTCCTTAATAGTTTAACGTTGGAGTTAACTTTTTAGTCTAATCAAGTGTGCCACCTTCATAGTTCACTTCCAACTTCACTAAAATAGTGACACATTCGAGGATTCTAGTGACGAGGGAGGGCTCTCGATATTCCAAAATTAGACTATATACTTTTTCGTTCTCTGAGGGTGAGCTTCCGTGTCATCACTCATAATAAATGTCTCATATGTTAACCATTTTTATTTCTCCAACCACCAAGCCATACGTATCCATGGTGTTGATATTGGAACCACTTCTATCAACTTATGCAGTTGTTGCCAAAATGACGACTATGCTTCCATATATAGCCATGCATTTCGTCATTTGTGGTCATTTAAACAAAGGGTTGACAGGGAACATGTTTAAATTTCAAGTTTGAGGCAACCTACAAGAAATGTCAAAGGTTGACCCAACATATGTATTTGTAGACCTACAAATGATTATTGCATCTTTTCTTATCGATTCCTCTTACATATACACCTAGACAAAGTTAGCTTGTGATTCCTGAAACAGTGTATCACCAGCTTCATCCTTCGTACTATAGCATTGAATACTAGGACAAGCATTTCTTCAGGTTTTCTTTCTCTTCAGCCTCGCCCCAGAGACATTTGGCAGAGCAAGAGCACCACATGCTTGTCGACTTTGCAGTCTCATCACAAATCTCAAGCATATGGACGCCATTATAATTCCTGCCTGGAATCTTATCATACAACTTTTTTCTACTGAGTTTCTTGAATGTAGATCATATTTAATGGTAAAAGTACATGAATATATGATATAGATAAATAATGTGCTTCCAACCAGCCAGAAGAGATTCCAATTCCGCATTTGTTTTTTTCTTATTAATGGTAAATATATTTATTTTATTAATGACAAGATACATAAATATGCTATTTAGAGAAATTGGATGTATAATTTGTTCCAGCCATATACAAGAGCAACCAAACTATTTTTTTTGTTTTTAGTAATTTAATTTCATCGTAGATAATAAAATAAACAATCAAGAAGAGTTATCCAACAAACTTTTGTTTTCAATATTTTTTCATGCGATGTCTTGTGTCATTAATTTACCAGTATTTTCTATATTTCAACTTCAAAATTTATGATACACACACTAATAATATCGTTCCTAAATTTGCCTCATTATACCTTTTCTTAAATCTTCTTTGAAGCTATTTTAGTGTGTTTTTCACTCTCAGGGTTGTGGTAAAGCCCTCAAATCATTTTTTTTTCTTTTTGTTAACGAAGTGGAGAGATATAAAGACATCAAATTAAAGTGTAACCAAATTCTGATTTTATGCAAGGTGGTCGTGGCCATTCTAATTTGAAGTAGATAATAGATAGCCCATACCTCGATTCTTATGTGTGGATTCATCATTTCAACATATTTCTTGCCAATTTTATATAATTAAATAATTAGACCATAGAAGAAGAGTTTTAATACTTCTTACAACTATATAGAAAAAATCCACTATCTATTTCATGCCCATGAATTCCTTACAACTACACGATCACTAGCAACTATAAAATAAAATCCTTATCTGAATATCGTTTGAAAACTTAGTATAGGGATGTAACTTTAAACTGATTCTATCCTTCTTTCTTCGATATCTAGAGATCTGAATGAAGGTTTTGTACTATCTCTATTTTTAGTGATCTCTTTGTACAAGTGGGAATACATATAGTTAAATGATTGTTACGGTGTATAGTAGTTTTCACTCTTCATTACAATATCAATCTTTAGCTATTATAGAATTCATAAATTCCGCAACCTTAGTTCAAAATTAACTTTACTTGTAAGTAATTAATATAATATTCACATACTATAGCTTCATAGTTCTTGTGGATTGGCCCTTAGGCCACAATATTTGAACTTAGAGCTTTTATAGCATTTGTCACATACCCCCTGAGCACAATACTACCAATAATCCCCTATGCTCTGCTAAATTCCAGATGTGGACATGTATGTTTGACTAATAGACTTACATACCAACACAACTTTTATGCCTACTTTAGAACTCAGTAAAAAGATTTTGTCATGGTCTTTCAACATAATACACTTCTTGCATTCGAATTTCATCCCTTTGATAACCAAATACAAGCATTATTGGGTCGTTATCATGAATACATTGTAGCTAGCATGATCATAGCCCTATAGTCATAGTAGAAAGTATTTACTAACATATATCTTATACATTATAAATAAATAGATAAAGTGAGCCTCGGTGGATGCAATTCATCCCATGATGCATAATGCATAGCTTCAACAACCTGAACAACAAGCTATACAATTTCACACCTTAAAAAATAATTATTCAACTTAAATAGCTGGAATAAATAGATGAAGTGAGCCTTAGTGGATGAAATTTATCCCATGATGTATAATGCATAGCCTAAACAACCCGAACCATAGGCTATACAATTTCACACCTTAAAAATTAATTATTCAACTTACATATTGATGTGGCCCGTCCACGTGGCCCTACTCCAACTCACCTGCTCACGGTACTTACAGATTTGATATGTTGATTATATTTGATTTGCAATCGTTTTGGCTCGGTCTGAATTTAATTGAGTCTGTACCTGCCTATCTACCTCCCGGTACTTCACTCCTCCTCCAGCTTACACCTGTCCGCCTCGATTAAGTAGCAACCCTAATCCTCCCGTTCCTGCTTTTGTTGATTCATTTCGCGCTTTTTGTCATTTGGTATGGTGAACTCGCTGCTCTGCAACCCGGTTTCGAGCTCGGCTCTGTCTTGGAGGAACCCGTCGATACTTAGTCATTTTTTAATGGTTTTCTTGCCTGAGAACGTGGTTTTCCACCATGGCTCCGTCGGTATATTTATTTCTCGTATGCGCTGGTAAGTGGTAACTCTGTCCGTGTTTCTGTTATTGGATTTTCCTCTGGTTTCTCTGTCGACTTGTTCTCTGTCTAAGCTTGTTGGTTTGCTTGGTCACATGCTGTGTTTTTATGGTCGTTTCTCCGCCTGGACGGTTTCGTTGTGCTCAGGAGCAACGTGTGCTCGATGGTCTACTACAGCCGGTGTCGGACATTCAACTCATCGACCTAGTAAGTTTAGTTCTCTGTTATATCTTCGTTTCTACTTCTGGAGTATTTGCTGACCTGTTTGGCCCCTCTGTGGTCAGGTGTATTCTTGGCAAACATGGAATCCGTTCACCTACAGATTTGGTAACTACCCTCTCGGTTAATCTTTGTTTCTTTACTTACTGCATTTCTCTTCTGGTGAAGTTATGGCGTCGTGTTTGAGTCAGGATTTTGTTTCTCCTCCAAACCCTAACACAGTTGCATTTTGTTATTGCAGGTGATGGCTCTGTGGTCATATGCAACAGGCTACGGCTTCATGCTCTCGGGTAGCTCTGTGCCTTCTGTTTTGTTGCTTTTATGAGTTAGGTCCGCCTGTAGCTTCGTGTGGTCTCATACCCTATGAACCCTGTTGGCCTTCGGCCTTGTATGGCACTTCGTGTCTGTATTTGATTACTGTAGGATATGGTTTTATATGTTCTGTTTCACGCCGGTGTAATATATGGGTCTTTGGTATTCTTTGGTCACGCCTGTTTAATGGCGGAAAGGGTTCGAAAATTGTTATGAATTCGACTGTAAACTCTTTATTTGGTACAGGCCTGCAATTGTAATATATGTATATATTTGGAAATTTCAATTTCGTATTTACTTCTTGTGGGTTTGGTTTCTTACCCGGATTCGATCTGGGAACCTCAAGCTCTTCGCTTCACTCTTTGTTTACTTGCTGTCGTCTTGCATGCTCTTCACTTCACCTTCGGTTAGCTTTACTGTTGTTTTATCTGGCGTCACTGTACACTCAGTTACTTGGAATACTCTCTGTAGTTCCACCTGCACTGTCACTTACTATGCAATGATTTACATGTATTTCGTTCTATATTAATGCTACTCGGTACGTTATTGTTTGTTACACTAGTTACACAGAGCTTCTAATTCTCGGAAATATGAATTATACAGAACGTAGATGCTTTGTCTTTACATTCTTTTGTGCACAAGGAATTTCTAACTGAAGGACAAAAGAAAATAAATCTCTGTCTTTTTCTTGTAATATTATTTCTCTCTTGCGTAGTTGTCGA
>APFE030755580.1:0-86335 GCA_000404065.3 Pinus taeda
ATGATACCTGAGCAGGTCCCCATACATCTGTATGCACAAGCTCTAGTTTTTCGCTCTTCTTTTCTTTCCCAACTCTAAGAAATCTGACTCTCTTCTGTTTTCCATAAATGAAATTCTCACAGAAGTCCAAATCAACATTCTTCAAACCCGGAAACAAATTATTTGAGTGAAGAATTTTCATCGCCTTTTCACTCATGTGTTCGAGCCTATGATGCCATAATGCTGCATCTACTCCTTTGGAAGTTGAAGCATTAAGAGAGTTATAAATACCATTGCATAAACACAATGTACCAACCTTTTCGCCTTTTGCTATTATTAGGGCTCCTTTGGTGACCTTCCAAGCTTTATCTATGAAAGTTGTCACACAACCTTCACCGCCTAACTGCCTTGTTGAAATTATATTTTTCTTTAGATCTGGAACATGCCTTACCTCATTTTGTAGCCATTGGTTTCCATTCTACTATTTTACAAGAACCTTACCCATTCCAACAATTTTACAGGGTTTATCATCACCCAAACAAACTTGTCTAAAATCTCCTTGAACATAGTCATGAAAGTATTTCTTATCAGGTGTGGCATGGAATGAGGCCCCTGAAGCTACAAAAAGGAATCAGTAATATTTTCGAAAGAAAGAATCAAAGAATCTTGTAACACCTCACCTATCACATTTTCTTCATGATTGTTTTCTTCCTGTGAATCTCCTTCTTTTCCCTTCCGAGATCTACAGTCCTTCTTTAGGTGTCCTTTCTTTCCACATTTCCAGCACACTATCGCCAATCTAGACTTGCATCTACCTTTCCTTGATTGACTGCAATATCCTGAGCTCTTTCCTCTTTCCATTTTTCTTCCCCTAGACTCTGCACTCAAAGCATTACTTGATGTCTCACTGAAGCTTTTCGATCACATTTCCTCGCTAAGGATAACACCGACAACATCATCAAACTTAAAGTACTAGATCCAGAAACAGAGCTACTAATGGCCATTACTAAACCATTCCAACTTTCTAGTAATGAGCACAAGAATAACAGAGCTCTAACTTCATCATCAAAGTTTACCCCTACAGAACATAACTGACTTGTAACAATATTAAAATAATTTAAATGGTTTGCAATAGATCCACCTTCCGACATCTTCATATTAAACAACTGTTTCATAATAAATACCTTTTTTTAGGTCGAGGGTTTTTCATATAGTTTCTCCAATGCCTTAATCAAACCCTCTCTCGTTGTTTCCTTCGAAATGCTGAAGGCGACCGATGCTGCGAGGCACAACTATATTGTTCCGAGTGCCTTTCTATCGAGAAGGTTCCATTCTTCATCTGTCATACCCAACGGCATATTTGCCTCTCCACCCAATGGTAGGTATAGATCTTTCTGATACAGATAATCTTCCATCTGCATCTTCCACAATAAGAAGTTTTGGCTGTTAAATTTCTCAACCCTAAACCTACCATCTTCTACCATTCCTCCCACTCGAACAAGGAACCCTTCTTTCCTGCGAGTTTATCAGCCAAATAGACCTTTGGCTCTGATACGAGTTGTTATGAAATTATATATTACGAAGCAATGGAACACATAAAATATTGCAGAAATATAAACACAGAAAATGCATAAAACAAGAGAGACATAGATATATATGGTTCACCCAGTTTGGGCTATGTCCACCCCGAACAGCCAGTCCTTCCTTTCTATTATCCAGCAAAATGAAGAGACACAACCTACAGCAGATCCACTGTAATATCCTCTATTTTCTCTCACAGTCTCACCTCTCTACTTCTCACTCGGAGAATACACATATATTACACAGACTCAATACAATGCCCTCATACAAAGAGAGGGGGTTTCCTTGTAGGGAAAAAAACCCTAAACTAAACATAAGTTCTACCGTTAGATCATCCGCCTAATGAACGACCCAGATTGAGTACAAATTACTATACTTTTACAAGGAAATTTTACATACTTTTTTAGCTTCGGGGGCGCTGCCCTCGAGCTCCCACCAGGGGACTGCTGGCCCCCGAACCCCCTAGCTGTGGGGGATCGCCCCCCCCTCCCGTACCCCCCCGCGTGGAGGGGTGTACAAACTTCCTGGGGTATACATCCAGCTGAAAAAAACACCTCTGAACAATCATGCTCCACACACAACATACACCTAGTTGTGTTTGTTGACAAGCAAGAATATGATTCATTGGTCGATGTCATAGAACAAAGTGAGGTTGAAAATGTGTAGATGGCATGAGTCTGCACCATCGGTAGTGTTACCACTAGTTGGGTGGATTTTGTGGCCTCGACACTAAAAAATGATAAGTAGACAACATGGATCATGGTTCCTACAGATGAGGAAATGAATCATATATGGTGTTGTGTGTCGTTAACATTGGGTGGTGGTAGAATATAAGTTATCGTGGGTTGATAATGAGCGGTAGGAAGTTCTTGTAGTATTGTTGGTTGACACTAAATCCTAATCTATCGAAGTGTTTGTAACATATGACATGTCTTGGTGCTATGAGAGGTATGGGTGCAGATACTCCACACCGGACTAGAATTAACCGAATGGATATTGTGGGTGGCAGTATTTCTCATAGTATAAGATGATCATGCGTGGTTGCTGTCATGAGATGGGACATCCTGGGATGGTAGCCATCTCTGGTTCTTAGTATTGGTGTGATGTGAATTCCTAGTGTGGGTTTGCCTCGATGTTGCTCTCGCTGCATAAAAACGTGGAAGGTATTGACGATTCCTTGTATGATGTGATAGAGAGCAGATGTGACGATAACAACATGTGATTTTATCTTGAATGGAGAGATGGATTTGTGGAATTTGGACCACTAAGTGAAATATGTCACTAAACTTACTCAATTCATGGCATTGATTTACCAAGTGGTTGGGTTTATCACATACGACACATGTGAGGGGTGAGATTTATTTCCACGCAACCTTAGATCATTTTTTCCCGATCTACTTTCATGATAGTGAGGGGAGATGTGGGCCTTGTTGAATTAATGGTGACCATTTCTCCTCAAACATACATAAAATTGACCTAGATGCTTCATTCCTTAGTGGTGTGGTATGATCTGATGGTTCGGTATTTGACCCGACTAAATCAAAATTCTCAGTGATAAATTGTCGCATGAATTCTAGCATAGAAAAAAATTAGTAAAGATGGGGAAAGTGTCACATGTGATGATTTCCTACACAAATTTGGCAAGTGTGACATTTGTGCCTCGGTCTAGCACTTTGAGAAATGTTGGCCTTCCATAATATGTGAGTTGATATATTGTATTTATTTATCTGTCATGGGGGAACATCATTACCGTGAACACAAACAAGGTGACTATTAACATCTCATACATGTAACTTCCTCCCAGCAAGATATTGTAATCCAACTGAGTGTCTAATACTTCGATATCTGTTAGCATAGCTTTTCCAGCCGGTGGTACTGGCATGCCTTGGTATAGGTCACGGGGGATGAAGGGCACCTATCATATGCTCTAATCATGATGTCAGAAGGCTTGAGTTCGGGGTATCCATTTTCTACCAAACAGATTTGGAAATTATACATGTGGATGCCCCTTTGTCGATAGTGCAACGATGGATGGTGATGTTTTGGACTGAGACTGGAATTTGGAGAGCAACGGTTGATGGTAGTCATGGGGTAGATTTATCCAAGTCAAAGGCCATTAGATGAGTATTGAATAGGTCAATTGCACCTAGAGAGGAAACTAAGGCTTTTTGTTGGGTTGGGCATGTTTGCAGGATCTCTAATGCTGACACAGCTGATGGTGATTGCACTAAGTCTTCTACTATGTTGTAGCTATGAGTAGCTTTTGAGTCATGTCCTGCTCACTGTAAAGGTCCTTTTACCATCTTTCACATAGGTTCTATAGGGAGTCGAGGAAAACTCAATGACGATGTAGGTATTATCATGGTTGAGGTGGACAAGTTTGGTTCTGGGGAGATTCATAACTTCTATTTCGTGTTTGCAGGAGAATATCTTCTCTTGTCATGAAAATGTTGTGATTATAATTATTGTAGGGGTTAACTCTACAAGGATGTGGATGGGATGATTGTTCCTGAGCGTTAACCACTCCCTAATGAGTGAAAGGGTCTTGAATTATTACAGTTTCTTGCCCTTGCTGCCCCCTATTTTCCTGTATCCTTTTTAACTCACGGAGTTGAGGAAAATGATGGGTATAATGACCATATTCCCCATAGATGGTACAAGAATTATTAGTTTGTAGACTTGTGTTCTTTTTTTTCCTTTGTGGGTTATTTTTAGCTAGCCCTTGGTTTTGATTCTGGTTAAGGTTGCCCCTTACTGGTGCTTGCGGGGGTTTTGTTGGTTGTTGCCCACTATTCAGGTTGTCCTTTTGGTTTTCTCTTTAGTTTTTTCTTAGGAACATTAGGTGGGTTAGCTGGGTTCTATTACTCCTTCGATTGTTTCTATTGAGTGAGAGAAGGTTGCACTATATTAACTCTTGCGTTATTTTGTGTTGGTGGGTTATTTTGTTGTTGGGTTGGGAAAGGAGAATACTAGTTTCCTTGTCCTTAATTCATATATGGATTTTGGGAAAAGGATATTGCGTCTATATTCCTAGAGGAGTATTGGTTTACTTGTGGGGGAGGATATGGGCCTCCATGTGGGGGTTGATATTGTTTAACCCTACTAACTAGATTTTGCATCGGTGTGGATTGACCGGGGTAGTATCCTGTATGCTATAGTGGTGGTGCATTTTTCATACCATCAAATGCTTGTCCACTTAATGAGTATCCAAGGTATTAGTAGGTGTTGTTGAGTTGGTTTTGGGTTATGGACCCAATTAATCCATCAGTAGCATTGGATGTGCCCGGTGTCTCTTTGTAACTCTACAAGCATGGGGCATTTGAATGCACATGATAGATATATCCAAACTAGGTATATATAAGCTCTAACTATTGAACTTTTCTAATGGCTTATTCCTCATTATGTGGGGATTAATTTTCCACTTCTTTTGAAATTTGCGACGTGAGGGATATCAAAAATCATTTGAGGAGGACTTTGTCTTCAAACTATGCTTTACTGAAGCTATGACATTTCTGCCATTCATGTATGTGATCCGATATGTGGGTAGCTGGTGTTTGTTTGAAGTGGGTGAAGCTTCCAAGCCTGAATCATGATGAGCTGAGAGCTAGAAGAATGTGAGGAAAGCTATAGGTAGGGAGCTAAAGTTTCGATGTGACACATAAAGATGGTTAATCTACCTTTTCGTTGTAGGCCTAGCAAGCTTTCATTGAAATCATAGTAATCGAATAGTATTTTCTATGATACTATTGGATGAAAACCATAGGTGAAAATTCATGACATGGTTTGGTGGGTTTTCTCCCTATTTCCCTTTGAATTTTGGAATGTCCAAAGGGAGCTTGGTGGGGATGGTTGGCCAATTATGGCTATGAGCGATTGGTTCATTCGTTAGCTTACTTAAATATGATAGGTTTAAAGAGTCAAAGAATGGGATTTCTGCTTTATCCTCCATCCTCAAATGATTTTGGATAGCTATATATAAAGGGGTCCTCTATGGGGAAGTGTCAGGAGAAATACCTTGGTGGGTGTCTCATGGACTGTCTAGAGGAGTGTTATATGGGCTCCCCAAAGGGGTAGCATGTGGGGATGCTTGTGGGGTCATGAAGGGTGTGCTTTGATGGGGAAGGGTCCTGAGCAAAGATTCACCAATAAAGGAAGATCCTGTAATGGTGGTAGCATGATGTCCTCTATGCCTAAATGGTGGGAGTCATGGCACACCTCCCGGTAATGGGGGGAGGTTTAAGAAGCATCTAGATCGATGGGGAGTTGTGGGGTCCCCCATGGTGTCAATTAGAGTGTGTGCTATTTTTTGTATAGTGAGGGAAGGAGATGTTTCTTCAAAGAAAATAAATCACATACATAAAACAAAGCAAAAAATAAAAAGATTACTTTCCCTTTAACTTTAGCTTGTGTGATCAATCAAACAAAAAATGGTTTTCATTTGTTTTGCATATGAAAAAAATCCCAAGAAGACGTATTCGTCCTTGGCACTATCAAAGTAATTGGGCCTTGCGGAGATGCCTTCTGATGGGTCCTAGGGAAAATTCCTGAAAGAACTAGTGACACCTTCCAGTAGCTGAAGAATCAACCAAGCTAATCGAAATGAGGCTTAAGTGTTGCCTACACAATCACCTATAGGGAAAGTAAGCCCTAGATTTTGGCAACTAAAGTACCTTCATCCCACATGAGCATTCAAGTTTTTAACTTCATGGTAGTATGTTACCAGTATCGAGCATTAGATGGATCAAGTAGCCCCAAAGAGTACCGCACACACTCGACCTAAGCTGAACCCCCTATGAATAGGGTCTCTTCCATGCTCAGGTATTATTTTTTTTGGGATGATTGAAGGATATTATGCTCCCTAAAAAGTGAATTTCTATGTTTCAAAGATGTAACATGACCATGGCAGCTTATGGGATGCCTTCCCCCAATGGTCCTAAGTTGAACCATAAATTTTTTGGTGGCCCTTGTGGGGAATTTATTTGGTTCAATTTATGGTTTCTTTTAAGGCTATTACTTTTCTTTAGGGTGTGAGATATAAGCTAAAATAAACTAATTATCAAAAGCTATAAAAACTAGATGCCTTCTAATACAAATTTTATAGAAGCTTAGTGTGTGATGTGTAATTGTGTGCAAGTGATGAAGTGAGCATGTAAAGTGTGATAAGATGTGGATATTTAGTGATCCATTCCAATATTACCCTACTTATACTAGATTTCAATTGTTCCTTGCATGAGAATGTAGTGATATGTGGATAATGGGTTGCTTACTCTCTTTCTTATTTCACAATGTGAATTTCAAAACTAGAAGATGGAAATTTGGATGCTTTAAGAAAGTTTTCATATGCAAACCCAGGTTTGTCTAAGAGACACAAGGGAATAAAATATTACTTAATTTCTATAATAACACTTTCTCCTATTCCCATAAAATGAATGAAATGAATGCTTTGGTTAGTAACAAGAATTGTGGATGATGGGCCACTTACTCCTTAACTAATTAGGCTATGTGAGAATTGACAATGAAAGTAGAGATAGTCTAATTACCCAATTAATTATGATTATCAGAGAAATCAATTAATATAAACTGACTAGAAAAAAATTACAAAGGTGAAGGAAATTCACTAAAGACTATCAATCAGCTGAAAAATGGGAAATTACAAGGTACGTTTTGCTTTCTCGAAAACTGTGTAGGTTTCACAATGCACAAATGCGATGACATGTTTTTTAGAGGAAAACCCACAGATTTCATGTCTTTCAGAGAAGAATTTCCTCGATCGACAAGAAACTGTAAATTAACAAGCTTCTCGGCCACCAATAGGTCCATAGGATCTTGCAAAAATTACTAAGAGGTACTGAACACCTTGTAAGTTGACTATGTAGAGAGAAGGTCTTGAAAACATAACATTTAGATTAAAGAAAAGACAATAGTTTCGTCGCTATTTCTGTGATAGTGTTTTTGTGGCAATGGTGTACCAAAAGAAACCTCCTTAGTAATTGTTTATTACCTGCAAAGGAACATAGAGAAAGTTCATGTTGTTAGTGAACAAACTTAGATAAACAAAGCATAGCAAATACTGGAAAAAAAAATGCATACATAAACATGAACTAAAACAAAGAGATAAATACATAAATAAATTCTCAATGGAGAAAAAAAGTCAACAAAATAATGGAAAAAACATCCTTTATTAACTGTTGGTAGTAGAAGTTGAATACAATATATGAATACTAAACACTTGAAGAAAATTCTTTGAGCTATGGTGCTCAAAAATCCTCAGCAGGGAGGTTCTTTTCCTCAATCTCTTTGCAAGATTCTCCTCTCTCTCAAAGAAGTATGAAGGCTCTCTCAATGGTGGACTCTTCTCCTCTCACTAAGATGATGGATTACTTAGAAGCAATATGGCCAACATGCTAGTGCTCTTAATTTATTACACTTCAACAATAAAATATTGGTTTGGTCTGATAGAAATTTAGCCAACATAACATTATCTCATGTTTTGGTTCTCCCATGGCCTGTTTATATAGAATTTTTGAATCCATCTTCCCTCTCTTAGTTCATGAATGACAATCACTCATGAGTAAGACAAGATGATTCCATGGAGGGTTGCATATCTTCAGGAAGACTTGAATTCGACTATCCTCGACTGAGATATTGTCAGGCAATCACCTCCAAGTGTGTGAAGCTGTCCAAAATTCACCGAGTTGCCCATTTTTTCAACCGTGCAATTTTTGAAGAAAACTATACGCAGTGCGTGGCTATCGAAGAAAAAATCGTGAGTCTTCAATTTTAAACTCTATAAACTTTGTAACTTAGAAGAAATTCAATTTTTTTATCATAATTTCTTCAACTAGAAAATCTTCACTTGTTCATTTTGTTGGACGTCTTTTAGCGTCTTATGGATTGTGAAAACATGTCTATGTTTTTCTAGTGTTAACACAGTACATGAAGCCTTTATATATAGCCGCATGTTCCATCATAACTCTTTCCAATGGATCCATGTATACATTCAATTCTAAGTCATGTCTCTACCTATGCCTCGTGAAATAAGCCTTAGCTAAATCATCCCCACTGTTTGAGAACTCATGCACATTTAACATCCTCTAATCTAATGGAGTGCAATTGTGCTTGTCTGTAATCCTACATAATAAAACAATGAAAAACATCGACCACTTATCCAAGAGCATGGTGATTTTCACCTTGGAATTCCATCTGATATATCCACTAGTTCCAATCACCTTAGGTGAAGGCCTCCATATTCTCATATGAAAAATATTTTATTAAAGTGACCATTAATTACCCTGGCGCGCCTATCTTCATAATTTATTAAATCCCATGTTCTAAGGATTCAGGGTATGAAAACACAAGGTTTATTTGGTATTTTGATCATGGAATGAAATTTAGTGTTGGGGCTCCTTGGTCATGAATAATCAAACCTTATTCAAGGGAATATCCTTGATTTTCCAATGAAACCACCACCTGATTGTTTTGTCTTTTGATATGGTAGAAGTCTATGCTTTCAAATTTTTGGATTTGCAAGTTGATTCTAAGCATCAGCAAAGAGAGGTCATTCTATAATATCTCTTTAATTTATTCAATTTGTTGTGTGACAATCATGGATTCATAAAGACTACCACATTTCATATCCACCTTGCTATTTCTATATCTAATACTTGTCATAAAGCTAGAAATTATACTTCATTATTAGTTGACCTTCCTAATCCCCAAGTGAATTGCATCTCTATTTTTTCATTGTGATGTAGAATTACCCCTCCCACTCATGCCTCCCCCATATTTCCCTTAAAATATCCATAAAAGAGAGATAGTGGTGTCCCTTTATGAGCCTCCATTCCTGAAATTGATCCTTATCTAATCTTATGCTATATGATTTCTTGGAAGTGTGAGTCTTAGAGTTGCCAACATGATTGTGAGGAGGCCCCAGGCGAAGCCATTCTTTTTCTTCCAATGATAAATTATCCAAATCTAATGGATCACAAACCCTTAATGTTATGGACTAAAATAGCATTTGGACTTCCTTAGTCATTGTAGATGCAAGATTTGGACTTACATCCTTGAATACAGCTTGATTGCAAGTTAACCAAGTGGACCAACACAAATATTTGGGCAATTCCATCCAATATCTTAAAATCATAGAATCAGATTTTTGTTGATGGGGAAATTAATATTTCCATATTTCAAACATTCTAGTCCAATCCATAGGAATGCAAAATGACTAATATTTTAGTAATATAGATAATCACATTAATTTAATAAATTTAATCACAATTTTTCCAATCAATAATTAAAAAAACAAATTAATATGAGAACAGTAATAAAAGACACTTAAAATCTAGTACCTCTTTTCATCGATGTAATAAACTTAAAATCCAGTACCTCTTTCCATCAGCATAATAAAATTTGGTACAATTTATCCAAACAAGGAAGAATGATGTTGCCACTCCATTTCTAGTTGTTAAACAAATTATGAAAGTAAAATCACAATCAAATCAAAGAAGGAAGAATGGTTTCCACTCCATAATGAGCTAATATCAAATAACACATAAATAAAATTAAAAAAAAAAAGCTTAAAATATTGAACTTTCTAGAAGCTTACAAAGCATAATTAATAACCATCTTTGATTTCTAGCACCCACTTTTTGAAAGCTTACGAAGAAGAGCATTAATTATCTTCAGGTTCTGGCATTTGTATACAAAATCACAAGATTTCTTAATCCATGTGAATATTGGTGGCCGCCCACCTATTCCACTTGGACCCCCACCACTGTCTCTTTAGTATTTCAATTTCCTTAATTGTAGCACAATTTAATATTTTTGGCATTTTTTGGGTCCTGAACTTCCAGAGTCGTTTTAAGGCCATAAGCAATGGTTTTTGGGAAAACTAATAAAACATGATACAAACTCATATTTTCATTCAAAAGTTGTATTCCTCAGATAGATATTTCTAATGAGGTATTGTGTGCATCAAACGGAGATTGTACGCCAAAGTTACAACCCTTAGAAGTTGATGTACCAATTTACCCAAACGGGGCCCATAGTTTTGGCGCTTCATCTCCTAGGGTTATATTTTGGAATGTTTAGCATTCTCCATTGTTTCTCAATAATAAATAGGCTTTCGAGCCTCATTTTAATACAATTCATAGGCATGTAGCTTCCATATACCTTCTCAGAGATAAGCTATCATCGTCCGAGCTAGTTTATTTCCATTATGTATGTAAGCATATTAGGTTCTTTGATATTAATGAAATGAAGTTTTATTCCTACTACATCTTTGTGTTTATGATTATATCTATATTCTATTGCGTTCCTACATAATTCTAGATCAATGGTATGAAGCGGTCTTCTCTTTCTCTGCTTTTCTTTGCATGTCCCCAACACAGTCAAGGTATAAGGAGTTACATCTTGAACTGGTTGAACCTTTGCAAGACCGGCCTCACAAACCTTGATGATCTTCCATGGCGGAAGAAAAGAAAGATGAGGGAGTAGGAGATCCCTTCAAAATATTGCTCAAAGAATCCCTTGAGCGATAAAAGAATGCGATGATTGACAACTTTGCCCAAATCCTTCGTAGGATGCCCACAGGCGATGCATATTCATTCGATAGCCACTTTGGTTGTACCACTCCCTTCAAGGTACAAGTCAACTTTGATATTCCCATATTTTAAGGCTAGATAAATGCAAACATCGTAGATAGATGGTTAAATCTATTCGAAGGGTATTTTTTGGTTCATGATTTTTCCAGGAGGGAAAAGATTACTTTTTTACTCCTCAAAGTCACCCCCCATGTTAAAGACTGGTAGGAAACATACTATGAGAAGAAGGATGAGAGGAAGGAGAAGGATTACCCTGTCAGGAGCTATGAAGGTAAGTACATAAAGTGGACCGCACTACGATAGGGAAAGGACTAATATGTTTCGGAGTTCACAATATTTTTCATACCCTTCACACGAAGTTGGGTATCAAGGATTCTGAGTGGCATGTGGTACTCAAGTACCACAGTTTTCTACATAAATACATCCAAGATGAGATGGAGTTCCTAGACATCTCCTCACTTGGCATCCCCTACTAATACAATATTAAGATTGAGAATAATATAAAAATGAAGAAGCAAGACTTTGGATTTGCGAATTTGAAGAAATGGAAAGGCGCCCCCAAATCATATAACAAAGGACAAATCCAAGGCGTGGTGACCTAAGACAACCCAGTGAATATGCAAGAAAATAAAAACACCATGAAGATGAATAAGGACACAGGGAAGTGGTGTGAGTTCCATAAGATCCCTTCTCACAACACAAGTGACTATCGAGCCAAGAAGTCACTGGTGGTTGAGCTAAAGGCTTCGAAATCATATTCGTGTTCTGACTCTGAGTCAAAACAAAAAAATCGAATGAAAACGAGGAGAAGATTATTGATACGGAGCCCATTGCTACCGTTGCCACCACCAAGATCCAGAAGATTTAGCCCAAAGATCCAGAGGAGGGGGAGCATCTCTTCCACTCAGAGATGTGGATGAAGGGTTCATCACTGCAATTCATTTTCGACATCGGGTGGAAAAAGAACCTCATTTAAACAAAGGTCATAAAGCAGGTGGGCCTACCGACCACACCACACCCGTAGTCATACACCATTGGGTGGCTTCACCAAGGTCGAGATCTTCGCGCCAGCCAGCAGTGTCACCTTCCACACAACATCAATCCCTTCATGGATGAGGTATTATGTGGTGTTTCTCCTCTTGAAGTTTGTGATGTATTATTAGGCCAACCATACTTGTGGAAGCATCATGTTGTATATGAGTTGAAACCTCACACTGTTATGATTTCTTTGGGTAATAGGTTATACAGGATAACTGAGGTAGCCCCGTCTACCACCATGTCTTTGATATCTTCCAAGTAATGCAGTAAGATACTTGTTTTCTTTGTGATTCACTCTCAAAGTAAGGGGAATATCATAGCCACATCCATGGCGCTTGAGAAGGTTTCCTCCATGCAGCTGATGTAGGTGGATACAATCATGGAAGAATACAGGGACATCTTCTCCACACCCATATGGGTACCCTTGCACAGTCAGGTCAAGTATTCGATCGATCTGACTCCTAGAGCACCTTTACCTATTGGGCCAAAATATCACTGCTCCATTTTGAAAAATGAAGAGATCAAATGGAAAATTCAAGAGTTGCTACAAAAAGGGCACATTTGACCAAGTTCCTCGCCTTATGGGAGCCTGATTGTACTTGTACAGAAGAAGGATGGAACCTGGAGGCTCTGCATTGATTATCGGGCACTAAAAGAAATCACTTTCAGGAATAGGTATCCAATCCCATGGATTGATGACCTTATGGACCAACTCAAGAGAGCCAAGTATTTCAGCTAGCTTGATCTGGGTTCTAGCTATCACCAGGTTCCAATAGAGCCCACAGACATATGGAAGGCCACCTTCAAATCCATTTAAGGCCTTTTTGAATAGTTGGTTATGCTCTTTGCACTAAAAAATACCCCTACTACTTTTATGAGGCTAATATATTGCATCTTGCATCCATTCACCAACTCATTCGTGTTTGTTTATCTACATGACATCCTCATCTTCAGTGATAGTTAGGAATAACAATTGCAACACATTCAACAGGTCCTTCAAACCCTTTAGCAGCACAAACTTTGTGCCAACTTGGAAAAATGCACCTTTAGCATGAGGAAGGTCTAATATCTAGGTTACATCATAGACGAGTGTTGTGTGCATGTGGATCCGACTAATATCCAAGTCATTCAAGATTGGCCAGCCCAGACCACTCTAACAAAGCCTCGCAACCTTTTGGGCCTTGCAAATTTTTATTGAAGGTTAATGTTGGGATTCTCCCATATCACTTGGCCTTTGAATTAGATCACCAAGGGTGGAGGGAAAGCAAATTTTTCTTGGTCTGAGTCTGAACAAAAGGTGTTCATTGAGTTGAAACACTGCCTCTTCTCTACACTGGTACTCGCATTTCCATACCTACAACAGTCATTTGAAATTGAGACAGAGACCTCTCACTATCCTATTGGTGCAGTCCTCACCTAACATAGGAATCCAATGGCATATCATAGTGAGACACTTTTCGATACAATTCATAAATACCCCACCTATGATAAATATATGTATTTCATCATGCAAGCTTGCCGGCAATGGAAGCATTACATTTGGGGGAAGGAGACGGTCATCCACACTAATCAATGAACTATTTAGTTTATACAAACACAAGGGAAGTTGTAGAATGATCGCCATTAGAAGTGGTCTACATATCTACAGCAATTCCACTTGAAAATTAAATATAAAAAGGGAAGCACCAATCATGTTGCAGACTTCCTCAATTGGCCCCTAGTTGTAGCACTAACTACTATTCTCAACTCTTGTGGCCACGAGACCTCTGGATGGATGAAACTATACAAAAATGATCCAGAGTTCACCTACACATACCAGATGCTAGTAGATGGCATGCAATTTCCTAATTTCCACCTCCAGGATGCATTATTATGCTACCTGGGCCACCTTTTTGTTCCTTCAAGCAAGCATGCCAAGCTAATTTGGGAGGCACACTATAGTCAAGTCACAGGACACTTTGGTGTCGAGAAAATTGTGGTTCTACTAAAAAAATACTTTTATTGGCCAAAATTAAGAATGGATGTTGGGAAATATATTAGATCATGCACTTCTTGTGTCATCGCCAAACCAACCATTAAGAAGCAAGGCCTATACACTCCTCTATCTACTCCCAGCCAGCCTTGGGAATCCATCTCCATGGAATATATGTCTAGCCTCCCTTATACCAAGCATGGTAATGACTGTGTATGTGGTCATGGAGAAATTTTCTAAGATGGTTGTATTGGTGGTCTGCATGAAGAGTATCACAATGGAGGACACTGCCAAACTCTTCTTTGAACAAGTGTGGGTACATTTTTGGATCAAGCAGGCCATTATATCAAATCATGATAGCAGGTTCCTGAGCACATTATGGTCAATCTTTTGGACACTATTGGACACCAAGCTCACCAAGTCAACTGCATACCATCCCCATACTAATGGCCAGACGAAGATCGTCAATACGATGATAGTGAACATACTTTGCATGTACAACTCCAAGCATCCATGAATCTAGGAGGATATTCTTCCCTATGTGCAGCAAAGTTATAACAAGTCTCTCCATATCTCGATTGGTTGTAGTCCCTTTCAAGAATGTCTACGATTTCAACCATTATGTATGATTAATGTTGCCATGCCTCATACGACTACATGGACAAAATCCACACATGTATTGTCTGAGTGTTATCAAGAAATATAGTGTCTACGCAGAGCTGCTAGTCCCACTAAGACGGGTAACTATCTTAGAAACAAACAAATTAAATTTATTTTCCCTTTCCTTTACGAGAAATAGACAGGAGAGGAGTAAAGAATACCAACCTTGATCTTTCGCTTGGTTCCCTACTTGTTCCTTCCCCCCTTTGATAGATCTTTGCCACTCCTCCCTTGACCACTCTACTTCAAAGACTACCTGTAAAGTCAAAGAAGCATAATACCTTCAAAGTGCGGAGATCTACGATCGTAAAAAATCTAGGACTAGATATATATTGACCACACACATGCATATATTAGCAAACATACAAGAATGTGGAGGAAAACTTGAATAGCTTTATTGATATAGAGATTAGAAGAGACGATTACAACCCATTGATCTGACCCAGCATCATCCTCCCAGCATGAAAGCCCTTCTTCACCTCATGAAAATCTTAGATCACCCAACACTATGATATTCCACCAGGAAACCAATAGCAATTCCATACGAGATACAAGATTCCAGCCTCCGGATCTCTGGGATGAGGGATCCATATATAGATGATTGCAAGGGGGTGAGTTAGCTTCTGGGATTTTGATTAGTGTCTTCTCTCTGATAGTCCTTGATTCCACTTGGTGATTGATGATCTCTTACTCATCCCTGGGTGAATTCAGAGAGGCAAGTGTCACAGGAGAAGTTTCTAGAAGATTCCATGATCATCCACCTTGCAAATTGTCTATGCCATTTATCTACTCTCACCCATCACACCCTACAGAAGGGCTTTTCAGTATGCATCACACGTTTTGTACTAAGCAGGTGAGATGCATCATACCCTCTACACTGAGCAGTCTGTATGGTCTAGTTTTGACCAGTTCTGAGCGGTTTTCTATGGAGAACTTCTGGGAGATGATGTAATTAGCTGACCTTCTTCCTTTAGGGCATGAAACAACACTTTTAGGGACTCAGAATCCCTTGGTTTATGGAAATATGTGATTGGGGTTGCAATGCCCAAATATGTCTATAATAGTTTCCCCCTAAAGCATGAGGTCGTAGATCTTTGATGTCGGGTGAAATGCTTTATAATGAGGATCCGAGGTTTTTTCGAACTGGAAGGCAACCTGTAATAAGATACAATACAATACATTATCTTCATAATATCTTCATGATCTAGCTGAGGCAGGCATTCCCATGCTCAACTTTATAAATTCATTTTCATTTACATAAGATACACAACCGTCTGTGTGGCAGACTGATGACTCTGATAGAGCCATCATCCTTTGATTGGGATGATCATCTGTGCAGCAATGATGTACATTTGATGTCTTTATTTTCCTAAATATATTGTAGCCTGGATGGATGAAACTAGATCCAAGGTCTTCAAACTCGTCCAACCTTCGCCCGAAGTACAAGTCTATCCATGTGAAAAATGTTCTGGAGTTGAACATGGAAAGACATCGCCTGATTACCAGCCAATGATGTAAGCTGTTAACAGGCGCGAGAGGAATCACCGATGATGATGATGACCCTCAAGGTACTACAGTACAATTCACGTGGTGTGAAAATGGGACTTGCTGTCGAACACCACGTAAAATCTCTCGGTCGAAGGCCATCGATGTAAATCTGTCGCTGGAAGCGATAAACTTGCCATTGAGGCATGCAAACTTTAAGGTACTGAAAGGGTTGTCCCTAGGTTGACTTCTTGGATAATAAGCTAATGTTGACAAGAAGAGACCCGTCGTAGGAGGGCCTTAATGAATTCCACATCTACGACACTGAATGGAGCAAATGATTTTGTGGAGGTGAAAACGATCTGATGATACAAGGTTCAGGGTAGCGGTCATGAAAGAATGAAGCATGAAGGTATTGCAGCGGGTGAGACACAAACTGGGATGGTGAATTCTCTCATCAACTTCTCTTGAACATATCAATGACACTGAAATGGATTGGTAGCATTAACCCCAAAGATGGATGGTACGATGGACCAATGGTAATATGAACGGTGAATGGAATAACCCAACCCGACTCAGACATGGAGTGAAAGTGTCATGTTCAAGAGCAACCTGCTACCAATAAAGTTTCTTCAAGTTTTCTTCCCAATTTTCCCTAGTCATTGCTGACTAGTACCTCTTTATTTCTGTCAAACTTGAGGAGGATAACATATGATTGTTCTATAATTTGCCCTTCGGGCAAACCCGTCGCTATGTTTTAACGAGCCTAGCGACAGTGAAACTCATTCTTGTCTCTATGGACAAGTTTGTCGCTATTGGTTTTAATGAGTTTAATGAAAAAGGCGATTCGGTCCTTTTTCAATTTTAGAGAGTCTGAAAAGGGACAGAAAGGAAACTTCAGTAATCCTTTTTCGTCATATAAGCCCTTAAGTCTGAAAAAGTATAAAATAATACGAAAGGGATGAATATTCGATAGTTTTCATGAGACGAACAAGACAAGCGCTCGATATTTTTTGTAATAATCCCTCAGGTCCAAAAACATTAAAATCTACACAACGGATAGCACTCTCGGTAGCTTTAACGAGCTAGAGAGGCCAACTACTCGGCAATATTTTCATATTTTACAAGTTAGGTGAAAAGAGCTTAGAGGAGACTCATTTTTTAGGAACAAGTGATATTTTCGGGTAGCTGCTGATTCTGGGTGAGGTTTGGAATTTTCAAATCATGGTAGTATCACAAGGATGGCTAACAAAATCACTTTTCGTAGTTGTTCCTAAAAACGGTAAACAATCAAATGGAGGTGAATGGTCAGCTAAGCAGAGTGGAGGTGATGGTAAGAACACGACCAGTGCTCAAAAAAGCTGATGATAATGCATTCGTAATGGTTATTTATCGGATATTGGTTCATTTTTTAATGAGCTTAAACTCTAGGGGAACATTTTCTCATTACTTAGGTTTAATTTTTAACGAGCTTAAACTTCGCATAAAAGATTCTCGTTCCAGTCATATAATAAGGATGTCTCATCAATAGATTCTATTTTTGTGGAGACTGCACCTTTCAAAGCTTTGCTCCACTCCCTTTCGCATGCAAGCTAAGAACGACCAACTATTGTCCTAGGGTTTAATTAACTATTGAGGTTAGGTAGGAAAACGTTTCCTTTACTTTGTTGGTACGATCTGGCCCCTGCAAAGGTGAACGGTCAATCCGACCAATCACCTAACCTAAGCGGTTGAAGTCAGCAAAACTATGGGGTTAGCATTACACTGGTCGCTTTTGACTTGTGCACAAAAGGTTTGCATGCCCCAGGTATAGCGAAGTAGAGTTTCCAAGTTACTCTTCAATTTGTAGACAAAACATTTGCTCTGTCGCGAAAAGCCTACCTTCTAACGGAGGCATATTATTCCAGTCTAATACCATTTTCCTAAACGGATGGGTGTATCAGACTAGTCATATATCCTCCGTGGAAACCTACCCTATACTTGAATTTTTCCTGCCGAAGCAGACCAGGGTGCATGCCCCCTGGGTTTCAATCATGGCCACCGAATTAGTCACGTTCTTGAGGTGGACGGACTGGATATTGATGAGACATTCCTTGCATGAAAAGACAATTTAGGGATGGTACTTGACTATTAGCTATGTGTGAGTTGGGGAATGAAACCTGGTCTACAGCTGGACCACTCGGCCTTCATGCGGAAAGCACATTACTCGAAAGAGTGAGGAGACAATGGCTCCCATGCTATAAATATAGTCACGCCCAAGGAGTAGATTATAATCTAAAGGTCCTTGGACTACCATTACATTTAGATACATGGTTTTCCCTCTCAAAGTTATAGGCAAATTTGGAAGGATCCCTAACGGTCGACCGGTTCCTTTATTGAAGCTTGTTAGATTTCGCATCTCAGACAGAAGCGATGGAAAACCAAGTGCTTTCCAAGCAGTTCAAGAAAGGATACTCACAGAAGCCCCTTCATCTATGATAGTACCAACCATGACCATTTTGTCAGCTTGTACAATGATTTAGAATGGTACATTAGACGGTAAATGGGGTATTCCTAGTAGATTCCAATCGAAGGAAATGACTAGGTTGCTCGGAGGTGGGACCGAATAAACGGTCGGATATGACCCTCACAAACTTCCTTCCTGCGGTAAAGGAATGAGTAGATTGGCCCATGTTCATCGGAGTCTATGTTTACGAAAATAATTTGAACAGTGTCATTCTCATTCTCTTCGGTGACTGTATCATTCAAAGATGGACCTTCTGAAGACAGGACTAGGTTGACTGCCACCTCAAACTTTTGACTTTTGTCTGGTGTGGATTCAGAGGGTTTATCTTCAATGATAGATGTTGCGACCGACCACAAAGTTGTGTCAGTCGGATTTTCAACTAGCGACAGACTCGGCAAGAGTTTCTTATACCTAAGAGGAAGTCGTAGCGGTGAAGCAGGACGGTCATCCAAGACTCTTTTAGCTTCATCTAGGAAGGGACAACAGTGGATGGCATGGTTGCCTTCACACAGTTTGGAAGGAAGTTTACATTTTCCTTTCCGTCCAGAGACTTCACTTTCACTAGTTGATAGTGTACTCTCAACATGATCGTCAGAGGTTGATGACACCAAATTGTGCAAACGAGGAGACCAGTCCCTTAAGATCTGAGGGATGCAAGGACAATCTCGATGATAGTGGTCCCCTTTGCAAATGACACAAGGAGATTTTGGTTTGGATGGTGCAGTGTGTGGATTTTCGCTAGATGATGCACGGTTGCCCCTTTTGGCCTTTGACTCCTTCTTTTTCTTCTCTTTCTCCTTCCCTTTCTTCTTATTCTCAGTTACTTGGTTTTTAGCTTTATCAGCTTTACTGAGCGAAAAGGGAGGGGAGGGAGAAATGAGCAAAGAAGAAGTTTGGGGGGTAACTCTAGTATCATCTAGTTGCTGACTTGATTGCTTAGGAACCACGGCAGTTTGAACGATAGAGGTCGAGAAGAGCCATATTGGCAAGCCGATTTTCAGTCATGGGAGGGACAATGTGGCCATATGAGGTGCACCAACATCTCCCCAAGAGGAGAAAGGACTAGGATTTCCCCTAAGGGGAAATCCTTGGTTGGTGGACTCCATTTTTCACAACCTAAGACCAATGAGGGAACAGTGACATTATTCCGATTAAAATAAATTTTAGATGCTTTGACACAACTTTCTTTTTCAATTTTTAAGAGTCGAGAAAAATCAAAAGATGACTCTAGTCGCCTTCGATTTTTAATGAGCCTAAAGTGACAAGTGCTCATATGGACCTTTCCCTTTAAGGAGTTTGAAAAGGAACGAAAGAGACTACTCTGGAAATCTAGACAGAGGGATTGCCAAACCAATCACAAAACTGCAGAATACTTTTTACGGTAGGACAATCAATCTTCTTGAATGTTGTGTTCAGTGCATTGTGATCGATAGGGTGACAGACACAGCTTCTTAAGGATAAAGGATATAGCCTATTGTGGTCTCCCAATATATACTCGATGGTACGTGGGAGCACAAGTCTATACTGGCACTTGTCGTCTCAAAGAGGAGGAATCACCCAACCAACAATGAAATCGATAGTTACCAGGCTTTACGATGCTGGAATACTTCTCTAGCCTAGACTTCTAAATGTTGTGCGTTAGGTTCCAAAGAGTTTTTATGTTCATTGAATTTATTTTACAGTTGATATTTCTTAAGAAGTTTGCCTTTCAGGTTCACCGCGTGATGTAGATATACAATTCCTAAAATGAAATATAAGATGATAAACAATCGTTTAATCTTCTTTTTGCAATGAAAATCCTAGCTACTAAGGAAAGAGAAATGATATTCTTTCAACATATAGCAGAGAGCACACACTAGATGCACTATCCTAAATCAAACCAACAAGCAGTCTAAATGAAAATGCACATGCATGTATTTTTTTTTGCTTTCTTAATGTGTGAATGACAAAAAGAATGCTAAATACAAATTTGAATCATTTCAAGTGACAATATTAACGATTTTATTTTCAAAAAACGAAAGGAAGATAATGACGACACTTTGCGATTTTGAATTGAAAACTGCTTTCGACACTTGAAAAACTATTAATTCAAATCAAATACAAGAGTAACAGTGTAATCGACCATAAAGAACAATAGGATTCTTTTCTTTGATTGAAAACGACACTTGCGACACTTTCAAATCAAAAGATGATAGCTTGATTACACTACTTTGTAAAAGGGGACTGTAAATGGCGAACAATACATAAAAACATTTATAGTTATTTGTACTATGGAGGCTAAATCATGCAAAGGAATGGAGTTTATATAGTGGTTTACTAATCATAGACAACAAAACTCCTAAATAAAGCTAGAGAAAGTGAACAAAAAACCAAAATCTGGAAGTAGAAGAGGTCTTATCTGATCATCGCACCTGTAACACAAGGAAAGTGCAATGCATCCCACTTACTGCACACGAGAGGTGCAATGCATCCAGATTCCCATGAGAAGGTGCGATGGTCCAGGGATGAGACTTCAACTGGGTTCTTGGTCACAGTTTGTAGCTCAGTTCAGTGATTTAAGCCGAGAAAATGATAGTCAGTAAATGTAAATCACAGGGGCTAATCTAATGAGGCTACTTGAGCCACCACCAGGGAAATTAGGATGTTAGCAAATCAATTGTTCAGTTTATAAACAAAACCCAGAGATAGACTGAAGCAACATTGATCTACTTTGCACTTGCATAGAAAATTCACTTCGAAGGCTATCTGTCTTGACTTCAGGCTCCGTCTGTAAGTTTATAAAGCAAACAAATATAGACAAGCAAACAAACTACTCGTTCCCCAGCGGAGTCGCCATTTTGTTATCAAGAAATCTAGTGTCTATGTAGAGCTGCTAGTCCCACTAAGACAGGTAGCTATCTTAGAAACAAACAGATTAAATTTATTTTCAATTTCCTTTATGAGAAATAGATAGGAGAGGAGAAAATAATACCAACCTCGATCTTTCGCTTGGTTCCCTGCTTGTTCCTTCTCCCCTTTGATAGATCTTTGCCGCTCCTCCCTTGACCACTCCGCTTCAAAGAGTACCTGTAAAGTCAAAGCAGCATAATACCTTCAAAGTGAAGAGATCTACAATCGTAAAGAATATAGGACCAGATATATATTGACCACACACATGCATATATTAGCAAACATACAAGAATGTGGAGGAAAACTTGAATAACTTTATTAATATAGAGATTAGAAGAGAGGGTTACAACCTATGATCTGACCGAGTGTCATCCTCCCAGCATGAAAGCCATTCTTCACCTAATGAAAATCTTAGATCACCCAACACTATGATATTCCACCAGGAAACCAACAACACTTCCTTACGAGATACAAGATTCCAGCCTCCAAATCTCTAGGATGAGGGATCCATATATAGATGATTGCAGGGGGGTGAGTCGGCTTCTGGGATTTTGATTAGTGTCTTCTCTTTGATAGTCCTTGATTCCACTTGGAGATTGATGATCTCTTACTCATCCCTGGGTGAATTCAGAGAGGCAAGTGTCACAGGAAAAGTTTCTAGAAGATTCCATCATCTTCCACCTTACAAACTATCTGTGCCATTTGTCTACTCTCGCCCATCGCACCCTATAGAAGGGCTTTTCAGTATGCATCACACTTTTTGCACTAAGCAGGTGAGATGCACAACACCCTCTACACTGAGCAGTCTGTATGGTCCAGTTTTGACCAGTTCTGAGCAGTTTTCTGTGGAGAACTTCTGGGATATGATGTAATCAACTGACCTTGTTCCTTTAGGGCATGAAATAACACTTTTAGGGACTCATAAGCCCTTGGTTTATGGATATATGTGATTGGGGTTGCAGTGCCCAAATATGTCTATAACACCAAGGCTGATAAAGCAACCATAATTATTGAATGTATCAAACACATCTGCCAGTAGGTTCATGACATCTTGGAGAAGTCA
Organism: Pinus taeda; assembly: GCA_000404065.3. Lineage (NCBI taxonomy): Eukaryota > Viridiplantae > Streptophyta > Pinopsida > Pinales > Pinaceae > Pinus > Pinus taeda. The sequence continues at coordinate 22,776 of APFE030755580.1, forward strand.
AATTCCAATTACAAGCAATGACATGATCAACATCAGCTGCCACACATGTTTCAAGTGGGCAACAAAGTTTGGTTGCATTTGTAAAAAGAATGCCTTACCATAGCCCATCAGAATCTCATACCACTTCGAAATGGGCCTTACACCATTACCAAGGTTGTGGGATACAATTCTTTTGAGCTCATGATTCCCCAATTCCTTGTCTTGCTCCTAGTGTTCAATGTGGATAGCCTTCGACCATTATTCCCACCATTATGGATACATTGTTGGGTGTGGAGCCTGATTATCTTCTTTATTCAGAGGTATCACTACATTGGACCCCAGTTCATAATGTGGTGGCAATGATGCCCATAATATTTACATTACAGGGGGGGGCAATTGCAACCTTTGGGAGCCCCTCCTAGCAAGGATCGATGGCAACGCCCCCGAAGCTAAAAATAGATGTAAAATTGCCTTGTAAAATGTTGTAATTTCATAGCCAATCTGAGTCGTTCATTAAGCGGAGATCTGAAGATAATAGTTATGTTTAATTTAGGATTTTTTCCCTAGAACGCAACCACTCACTATATATGAGGGAATTATATTGCGTCTATGTAGATTTGTATTTTGAGTGAGAAAGAGAGTGGATATTGTGTGAGAGTGAAGAGGGAATTACAAAGGACCTGTTGTAGGTTGTATCTCTTCAGCTTGCTAGATAATATAAAAAGAAGGACTGGTTATTTCTCCATGGAAGTAGCCCAAATTGGATGAACCACGTACATTTGTGTCTCTCTTGTTTTATGTGTTTTCTATGTTTGTATTTCTGCAATATATTTTATGTCTTTTGTTGCTATGTAATATATAATTTTCTAACAACTGGTATCAGAGCCGAAGGTCTATTTGGCTAATAAACTCGTAGGAGAGAAGGGTTCCTAGTTTAAGTGGGAGAAATGGTGGAAGATGGTAGGTTTAAGGTTGAAAAATTTAACGTCCAAAACTACTAGCTGTGGAAGATACAAATGGAAGATTATTTGTACCAGAAAGATCTATACCAACCATTGAGCGGAAAGGCGAAGAAGATGACGATTATGATAGACACAAAATGGGATATTCTTGAGAGAAAGGCACTTGGAACAATATGTTTGTGCCTAGCAACATCAATAGCCTTTAATATTTCAAAGGAAATAACAACAGAGGGTTTAATGTCAACATTGGCCAAATTATATGAAAAAACCTTGGCCTCAAATAAGGTATTTCTTATGAATTGTTTATTTAATATGGAGATGTCCGAAGTTGGATCTGTTTTTGATCATTTAAATGAATTTAATACAGTTACCAGTCAGTTAAGCTCTGTAGGGGTAACTTTTGATGATGAACTTAGGGCTCTGTAATTTCTATGCTCATTTTCAAAATGTTGGAATGGTTTAGTTATGTCCATTAGTAACTCTGTATCTAGATCTAGTACTTTAAAGTTTGATGATGTTTTCGATGCAATCTTTAGCGAGGAAATGTGATGGAAAAACTCCGGTGAGACATTAGTTAATGCTTTCACTGTAGAGACTAGGGGAAGAAAAATGGAAAGACGAAAGAACCAAGATGTTGCAGTAAGTCAAGTAAAGGAAGATTGAAGTCCAGATCAGGGATAGTGTGCTAGAAATGGGGGAAGAAAGGAAAATTGAAGAAATATTGCAAGTCTCGAAAGGGAAAAGAAGAAGACGCACAACAAGAAAAAAATCATGAAGCAAATGTGATAGGTGATGTGTTGCAAGATTCTTTCATTCTTTTATTAGAAAATATTATTGATGCCTAGGTGGTAGATTCAGGGGCCTCATTCCATGCCACACCTGATAGGAAACATTTTCATGATTATGTTCAAGGAGATTTTGGATAGGTTCGATTGAGTGATGATAAACCCTGTAAAATCATTGAAATGGGTACATTTTTCATAAAAAATCAAAATGGAAATCAATGGCTATTGAAGGAGGTAAGGAATGTTCAAGATCTAAAGAAAAATATGATTTCAACAGGGGAGTTGGGAGGAGAGGGCTATGTAACTACTTTTTCAAATAAAACTTGGAGGGTCACTAAAGGAGCCCTGGTCATAGCAAAAGGAAAAAAGGTTGGCATATTGTATTTATGCAATGGTATTTCTAATTCTGTTAATTCCTTAACCTCTACAGGAGCAGATACAGCATTGTGGCATCATAGGCTGGGGCACATGAGTGAGAAGGGGATGCAGATTCTTCACTCAAGGAAATTTTCTCCAATTTTGAAGTATGTTGATTTAAAATTCTGTGAGAATTGTGTTTATGGAAAACAGAAGAGAGTCATATTCCTTAGAGTTGGGAAAGAAAAGAAGAGTGAAAAATTAGATCTTGTGCATATAGATGTATGGGGACCTGCTTAGGTATCATCTCTCGATGGCTCTCGTTATTATGTTACTTTTATTGATGATGCAATCCAAAAGACCTGGATTTATTATTTTCGAAATAAATCTGATGTATTTGATACTTTCAAGAAATGGAAAGCTTTGGTTGAAAATGAGACAGGAAAAAGGTTGAAGTGTCTGAGATCAGACAATGGAGGTGAATATTACAGCAAATAGTTTGATAGGTACTGTTCAAAGAATGGAATTCGTAGAGAGAATATAGTTCCAAGAACACCACAAGAAAATGGTGTGTCAGAAAGCGTGAACTAGACAATCATGGAGTGTGCAGGGTGCATTAGATTGCATGTAGGATTTCCTTTACAATTTTCGGTAAATGCTGTAGATATTGTTGTTTATCTAATAAATGGAGGGCCTTCAAGTTCCTTGGATGGTGGCATTCCAAAGGAGGCATGGATAGGTAAAAATATAAACTACTCATTTTTAAAGACTTTTGGTTGTGAAGCCTTTGTCCACATTAATAAAGAAAATAGAACAAAGCTTGAGGCAAAATCAAGGTAATGTACCTTTATTGGATATGGTGTTAATAATTTTGGCTATTGCTTTTATGATTATGAAAAACGCAAAATCATTAGGAGCAGAGATGTCATATTCAATGAAAATGTTTTGTATAAGGACTAGATGCAGGAAAAGGAACATGAAAAAGAAAACAGAGAATACACAGTGCTTGATGAGATCACAGAAAAAGTGAAGGTGCCTGAAAATCATAATGATCAACAGCCAGAACATCAACATCAACCACAACACCAACAATTACCGCAAACACCTGAAGTGGTGTTAGAATATCTACGAGGATATGTAGACCCCCTGAACGATACTCTCCTTCATTATATTATGTATTGTTGACTGAATCTAATGAACCGTAATGTTATGAAGAAGCAGTGGACGTAGAAACCAGGAAGAAGTGGGAGCAAGCCATGAAAGAAGAGATGGAATCCTTAGCACATAACAGGACTTGGGACTTAGTCAAGTTGCCTACAGGTAAAACAACATTGTAGAATAAATGCGTTTACAGGTTGAAGGAAGAAGATGGAGGTGAAAAAAGGTATAAAGCTAGACTTTTGGTGAAGGGGTTTGCACAGAAAAATGGTATAGACTTTGATGAGATATTTTTTCCTATTGTTAAAATGACTTCAATTAGAACTATTTTTATTCTAGTAGCAGCTGAATATTTACATCTTGAACAGTTAGATGTAAAGATAACCTTTCTCTATGGGGATTTGGAGGAAGAGATATATATGCAATAGCCACAAGGATATGAGGTAAAAGATAATGAGAAACTAGTGTGTAGGTTGAAGAAGAGCTTGTATGGCTTAAAACAAGCTCCAAGGTAGTGGTATCTAAAATTTGACAGGTTTATGTCTGAAGAAGGTTATACTAGATGTCACTCTGATCATTGTGTTTATCTCAAAAAGAAAAATGATGGCAGCTTTGTTATTGTATGTAGATGACATGCTTGTTACAGGTTCTAACATGCAGGAAATAAATGTGATCAAAACAAAATTGGCAAACTCATTTGCAATGAAGGATTTGGGTGCTACAAAACAAATCCTTGGTATGAGAATAACTAGAGACAGGAAGAATCGAAAATTAACATTGTCTCAGAGTGAGTGCATAGAAAAGGTGTTAAAAATATTTAATATGCAGAATGCAAAACCAGTTAGTATACCTTTGGCTAGCCATTTAAAACTAAGTAAGGAGGTGTGTCCCAACACTCAGGAAGAAATGGTTGATTTGTCTAAAGTTCCATATGCATCAACAGTTGGAAGCTTAATGCATGTAATGGTCTGCACAAGGCCTAATACTGCACATGCAATGGGAGTTGTAAGTAGGGACATGAACAATCCAGGGAAAGAACATTAGATGGAAGTGAAGTGGATTCTCAAGTATTTGAGAGGTACCACAAATCAAGAATTATGCTTTGGTGGTTCAAACATTTCTCTATAGGGATATGTTGATGCAGATATGATGGGTGATAGAGATAATAGGAGAAGCACAAAAGGTTATGTGTTTACTGTAGGTGGAAAAACTATAAGTTGGATTTCAAAATTGCAAATTGTTATTTCACTCTCAACAATGGAAGCAAAGTATGTTGTTACTACAGAGTCTAGTAAAGAAATTATTTGGTTACAAAGGTTTCTGGATGAATTAGGTAAGAATAAGGAGTTGGGCAGGTTATATAGTGATAGCCAAAGCATCATACATCTTGCAAAGAACTCTTCATTTAATTCCAAGACAAAACATATATAGCTCAAGTATCATTTCAAATGGTCAACATTTGAAGGTGGACAGTTGAAGCTAGAAAAGATACACACTAGCCAGAATCCTGCACATATGGTGACAAAAGTTGTAACCAGGGAGAAACTGAGAATTTTATCAATTTCAATTGGTCTTCAAGTATGATGAGGAAGATGAGAAACAAACAGGTCCAAAGTGGAGTCATTGTCTAGCAAATGAAGCAACGATGAAGTTTCTATAATCAATCTCCAAGTGGGAGATTGTTGGGTGTGGAGCCTAATTATCTTCTTTATTCAGAGGCATCACCGCATTGGAACTGAGTTCATAATGTGGTGGCAATGCCACCTGTAATATTTAAGCTGTAGGGGGGTTCAAGGGGGGTGACTATGGCCTTTGGGAGCCCCCCCCATTAGGGGATCAGCAGCAATGCCCCCGAAGCTAAAAATATATGTAAAATTGCCTTGTAAAATGTTGTAATTTCATAGTCAATCTGAGTCGTTCATTAGGCATAGATCTGATGGTAGAAGTTATGTTTAATTTATGGTTTTCTTCCCTAGAAGGCAACCCCTCGCTATATATGATGGAATTGTATTGCGTCTATGTAGATATGTATTCTGAGTGAGAAAGAGAGAGGAGATTGTGTGAGAGGGAAGAGGGAATTACATAGGATCTATTGTAGGTTGTATATCTTAAGTTTTCAAGATAATATAAAAGGAAGTATTGGTTGTTTCTTTGTGGACGTAGACCAAATTGGGTGAACAACGTATATCTGTGTCTCTCTTGTTTTATGTGTTTTCTTTGTTTGTATTTTTGCAATATATTTTATGTGTTTTGTTGCTATTTAATATATACTTTTATAACAAATCGTATCAGAGTCGAAGGTCTATTTGGCTGATAAACTCACAGGAGAGAAGGGTTCCTGGTTCGAGTAAGAGAAATGGTGGAATATGGTAGGTTTAGGGTCAAACAATTTAGCAGCCAAAACTACCAGCTGTGGAAGATGCAAATGGAAGATTATTTGTACCAGGAAGATCTATACCAACCATTGAGTGGAAAGGAAAAGAAGCCGACAATTATGACAGACACAGAATGGGATATTCTCGATAGAAAGGCACTTGGAACAATATGGTTGTGCCTAGCAGTGTTGGTAGCCTTTAATATTTCAAAGGAAATGACAATAGCTGGTTTAATGTCAACATTGGCCAAACTATATGAAAAAACCTCGACCTCAAATAAGGTATTTCTTATGAAGTGTTTATTTAATATGAAGATGTCAGAAGGTGGATCTGTTGTTGATCATTTAAATGAATTCAATACCAGTTAGTTAAGTTCTATAGGGGTAACTTTTGATGATGAATTTAAGGATCTATTATTTCTATGCTCATTGCCAAAAAAATGGAATGCTTTATTTATGGCCATTAGTAACTCTATCTCTGGATCTAGTACTTCAAAGTTTGATAATGTTGTCGGTGCAATCCCTTGCAAAGAAATGTAACAGAAAAGCTTTGGTGATACATCAGGTAATGCTTTGACTGTAGAGACTTGAGGAAGAAAAATGGAAAGAGGAAAGAGCCTAGGATATTGCAGTAAGTCAAGGAAAGGAAGATCGAAGTCCAGATTAGAGATAGTGTGCTGGAAATGTGGGAAGAAAGATTGCAAGTCTCAGAAGGGAAAAGGAGGAGACACATGGCAAGAAAACAATCATGAAGTGAATGTGATAGGTGATGTGTTGCAAGATGCTTTCATTCTTTCATTAGTAAATATTATTGATGTTTGGATGGAAGATTGAGGGACCTCATTCCATGCCACACTTGATATGAAACATTTTCATGATTATGTTCAAGGAGATTTTGGATAGGTTCGATTGGGTGATGATAAACCTTGTAAAATAATTGGAATGTACAGTTTTCATAAAACTGAAAAATGGAAATCAATGGCTATTGAAGGAGGTAAGGCACGTTCTAGATCTGAAGAAAAATCTAATTTCAACAGGGCAATTGGGAGGTGAGGGCTTTGTAACTACGTTTACAAATAAAACTTGGAAGGTCACAAAAGGATCACTTGTAATAGCAGGAGAAAAGGTTGGTACATTGTATTTATGCAATGGTTTTTCTAATTATGTTAATGCTTTAACCTCTACAGGAGTAGATATGACATTGCGGCATCATAAGCTTGGGCACATGAGTGAGAAGGGGATGTAGATTCTTCACTTGGGAAATTTGTTGCCAGGTTTGAAGCATGTTGATTTAAAATTCTATGAGAATTGTGTTTATGGAAAACAAAAGAGAGTCAGATTCCTCAGAGTTGGGAAAGAAAAGAAGAGTGAAAAATTAGAGCTTGTGCATACAGATGTATGGGGACCTGCTCAGGTATCATCTCTCAGTGGCTCTCTATTACTTTTATTGATGATGCAACAAGAAAGACCTAGATTTATTGTATTCGAAATAAATCTGATGTATTTGATACTTTCAAGAAATGGAAATCTTTGGTTGAAAATGAGGCAGGAAAAAGGTGAAGTGTCTTAGATCAGACAATGGAGGTGAATATTGTAGGAAATAATTTTATAGGTATTGTTCAGAGAATGGAATTCATAGGGAGAAGATAGTTCCAGGAACACCACAAGAAAATGGTGTGTCAGAAAGGATGAACAGGACAATCATGGAGCGTCCAAGGAGCATGAGACTGCATGTGGGATTGCCTTCACAATTTTGGGCAGATGTTGTAGATACTATTGTTTATCTAATAAACAGGGGGCCTTCAAATTCCCTTAATGGTGGCATTCCAAAGGAGGCATGGATAGGTAAAAAGGTAAACTACTCATTTTTAAAGACTTTTTGTTGTGAAGCCTTTTTCCACATTAATAAATAAAATAGAACAAATCTTGAGGCAAAATCAAAGTAATGTACCTTTATTGGATATGGTGTTAATGATTTTTGTTATCGCTTTTGTTATTATGAAAAACACAAAATCATTAGGAGAAGAGATGTCATATTCAATGAAAATGTTTTGTATAAGGACCAGATGCAGAAAAAGAAACAGGAAAAAGAAAACAGAGAATACATGGTGCTTGATGTGATCATGGAAAAAGTGAAGGTGTATGAAAATCATAATGATCAATAGCCAGAACATCAATAGCAGCCACAACACCAACAATCACCTTAAACACCTGAAAGTGGTGTTAGAATATCTACTAGGATATGTAGACCCCCTGAACAATACTCTCCTTCATTATATTATGTATTATTGATTGATTCTGGTGAACCAGAATGTTATGAAGAATCAATGCAGGTAGAAACCAGGAAGAAGTGGGAGCAATCCATGAAAGAAGAGATGGAATCCTTAGCACATAGCTATCGAGCAATAAATACGGTCTTTTTGACCTCTATTTACCCTACATTAATTATCAATCTAGGTATGACTTGTTATCTCAAAGAGTGTACTCAGTTTGAGTCGATCACTTGTCAAGAGTAATGCTAGTAGTACAGTGCTTTTGCAAAACTAAATAAATGATGGAAATAAACTCTAAATGCAATGGAAATAACTTGAAATGCATTGTAACTAAATCATTCATCTAAGAAACTACAACACTCATCAGTCAAGGGTGCAGTAATGATAACTCTTCCCTTTGTAAACCGATGCAATTGAAAAGCAATCAAGGAGAAGATCGTCAATCTGGGAATGGGATAGCAATAGTCAATGTTCACTACAGTTTCAGATCATTCTGTTCACACCAAAGCAATTACTTGAAATGATAATTCAATTAAAAGGAAAAGGAATATCAACTAATCTATTAAATAGATTGAACAACAAAGTTTTAACCTATAGAAATGAATTAAGCAGCAATGGTAATATACAGGAATTAAGCAACAATATTTACCTCAGAAATGATTTGAACATCAAACTGAAAATAGAACAACAAACTAAAGTGAGTTACTAAATATTGAACAGCAACTTGAATCAGATGTAAGCGCACAACAAACTAAATCAAATGTTAACACACAATGCATCTATATTGAGGGAAGCAGTGATCTAGGTTTCGGCATAACAAATATTAATCACGGTTATGAAGAAACAACAATTGCGGTTACCATGGAACAACAATCCCAATGAATATCAATCACACTTAGAGTTAAACCGTAGCTACATAAACAATAATGTCGATCTATAAATACATAGCACTGTTACTTTGTAAATGAACAATAATGGTAATCTTAAAGGAACAACAATGTTATACCATAATATCAATCTGTAAAGGAATGACAATGCGATATAAATTCAGAATGAACAGCATAACATTTCAGTTGCAGAAGATAACCTTACTATTCAAATTTGAATAAAATATAATAGAGCCAATACATGAAATGATAAGGAACAACAGATTATTGAATGAGGCAAGTAAAAGAAATCATACCACACATGACTTGGAATTGGAAAATAATGGTACAAGAAGCAAGTGATCCACTAGGGCCGGGCCCTTAGCCTCCAAGGACGCACTGTTGTGATTACTCCATAATCAAAGATGGAATAGCAACATAGTTTATGTATTAATCATGAAAACATAGTTACAATAGTCGCTCTTTAAAGAGAGTCGATGATCAAAGTTTAAGTTACGACAGTGAATTCTATAAAACAACAATAATCCCCCTTTGGCTAGCAACGTTGTCCCATTTTATAGTGGCCAACCAGAAATACCAAAGATACAGATACTCTTAAGGTAGCGATCCCTCAGGATCAAAGGATCCTGAGGGATTCACCATATCGTTATTTCTCAGTTATCTCTTCGTTCTCTTGCGCCGATTTGGTATCTCCTCTTCCTTTTCCTGGCTTATGCACTCCGATCTAGATTGCCTCATTTGGATGTAGTTTCCTGTCAAAGGGACAGTAGTTGGTTTTGTTTTTTCTTTTCCTTTGGAATAGTGATCTTCCATTTTCTTCATTTTCTGCATAGAAAAAGGTAATAATTAGTCATTTTGTGTTACTTACAAATCTCTTAAAATTTATCATAATCCTTCATCATATGCCCATTTCATAATGTAAAGAAGTTATGAATTAAAGGAAAAGATAATGAAATAAGTGATAATTACATGCCTTTTCTAATGCTCAACACACCCCCCTGCTTGCCCTTTTTCATGCCCTCGTGAAAACATTGTAATTGACATGCAAGGCAATTAGGGAATAGGTTGGAGAAGGGTTCTCAGTAGGTGGTTTACAACCATGATTCCTAGCTAAAAATTCAAAAATATGCCCTGTCTGACCTTTAGGCAATTCATATAAGGGCTCTATATCCTGGTGCAAGATACCAAATGACTGGACTTCGGAACCTACAGCCTAAACAAGATGGACCTTTTCTCAAAATGAGATCACCATAGATACCTAAGCGGTCAGCAACTAGCTTGAAATTCTCATAATTGAATGGTTCTCTGTTTTGGATATTCCGATTAGAAGTCTGGTATCAGAATTTGGCTGCTGCTATGGCAAGGTCTTTGATGGTAAAGAAGTATTCTACCCCTTGTCGGATGATTGTTGTGTGGATAGGTCCCAATGTCTAGATCACACCCTGAGTTCTCATTAGGTTCCTATGTTTATTCCATAATTGCAATGGGTCTCTAGGTTCACCCCTCACCCATAGATCTAATCCATTCTCCTTTCTTTGGAAGACATTGTAGGCTTTAACCCACTTTATCTGATTAACACCAAAAGAAATAAATGCTTGCAGTTGGACATCACCCACAAAAGGGCTAGGGTTATGTTCTGTTTCTCCATCTAATACAAGATTATGCAAATAAAATTGACATAAAAATCGTTTAAATTTCACCCCGTAATGCTTACAACAGTTTACGAAGTCATAAATGGTTTTTACCTCTATAGGTACTCCTACCTTGACTGCTTTAATTTTCAATTGTAAATATCTTTCCATTAAAAACAAAGCATAGTTTCTAGTGGGTGCCCTACACGCTAGAACATCAGTATACAGAGAACATAAGGTATCCATTTGATTTATGACTGTTTCTAGTCTATGGGTTACCTTTTTGACTCTTTCCTCTACCTTTCACCATCCTTCAAAGGCCTAGATTTTTGATGTATTGATGTTCTTCAGCTACTGTTGTAACTTCTGCTATTTTTCTTGAGGAAGAGTTTCCTCTGTGAGTTTCTCTATTGTTTGTTAGGCTTGTGCCAAATATTTTCGCAGAGTTACTATCCTCTGGTCATTTTCCAACATGATAATTTTGAGCCGAAGATCTACTTCGATCTCCTTATCACAGGCCAATGCGTTATCTGTTTGTACTTCTACATTTGCAACAGTCAGATGTTGTTCCTTTCGATTCTGAATAACAGGTTGGACTTGAGCATTCTTGGTCTTTTTCTTATGGGGTTTTTCCTGGGTGGTTGCATGCTTTGCCATAGAGGTTCCTTTTGATTTCTTCCCATTTTTAAGACTCTTATTTGTTATCGAAGCTGCTTAGTTACATTAAGAAATCTCTATTGTTCCTTTCACAATCTTTTAATTTCCTGTGTTTTCTTGGATGGAACAACCATTTTTTTTCTCAGGCCTAGGCTTTGTACCTCAGGCATCATACCTTCGTCTCAGCCAATTTCCATGTTTCCTTCTTGGAGCACTTCTTCAGTGTTCTTCTGATCAACTTTTTTAGGGGTAGAGACCCTATTTTGTTCCGTTGTCTCCTTGGCAGCTTCTTCTTCTACCTCTTCTTCATCGTGCAATTCTTCTGGTGTATTCTGACTAGGAACAAATTGTTCCTCTTCCTCATCCTTGTCACTCTTCTCCCCAGATACACTTTTGTCAGAGTGATCCTCTTTTTCTTCCTCCTCGTCACACAATTCCTTGGATGCACTTTTATCGTGAGCAGAGTGCTCCTGCAGCCCTTCTTCAATACAGGGATTGAGTGGGCTATGAGGTTGGACATATTCACCCATATTGGCCAGAATTTGGGCCAATTCATCTTCTTGCAAAGGGTTTTGTAGTGGAATTTCGCTGCGTTGCTCTATTTCCTCCCCTTCTTCCTAACCGGATTGCTTAGTCTCCTCCTCTAGTTCTCCTTCATCATTTTCCTCCAATTCTTTTTCGTTCTCCCTGCCTTCCAATTGTGGGGGTTGTTCGTCTCCTGAATCTTGTATTTCCATAGGTTGACTAATGTTTCCCTGGGAATTTCCCAGCATTCCTCTGCTCCTTGCCAAGCTAACAGAATTTCTTCATTTCAGCAGTCTTCTCGATGTGCTGGCAATATGTTTTCGTTTTGGGGCTAGCAAATCCAATCCACCACCTATCGAGAAAATCAATTCTTCCCAACTACTCTGTTGTTGGGAAAGACTATAGCTGACTATCAGTCATATTAACCCATGGTGGCTTACTACTGACTCTACATGGCGAGATTTCTTCATGCTTCAGGCAACATCACGTAATAAAAAATTTAAAAACGCAGGCAAATTCATAGCACATTTTTGCTTTAACACAGCTAAAAGTTTGAGATGGCGTGGTCTTACCACGTCTTTTCTGCCATCGCAAGTGATGTAGCTCTGGATAATTCTCGTTAATTCTACCCATGGCTCTCCCAGGGTTTCCGGTAGAACTCCTTTCACTTTTATAGTCAATCTCTGCCCTTCGTCCTGGAAGATGGTTATGGCATCTCGTAGTCTCACCTTTTTCAAATTCCACACAAGTCCAGCAGTTGGCAGTCCCCAAACTTTAGCAATTATTTCATCTATGACTGCTATCTATCTCCCTCTTATCATGGAATTCTTTTCTTGCAAGTTCTGCAGAAACTCGATTGCCACCGTCTCATTAGATTGTTGTATATGGTTAAGGTAAGCTATCCATCTTGCCCTTGCTAGGATTTCTCATGTAGCATCAGAGACCATTAACACTTGTGGCTCACTGCAAATTGATCTTCCTCCCATCTTATTCATGCTTAACACACTATAAAAACACAGATACAACAATGGAACAGCAGGCTATTCAAATTTTTAGCTCACTAGTAAGAAAGCATAGAGAAGATGATACCCAGATGCAGGTGAATTGAATGACAATCAATGAGTTTAAATAATTCTGCAGGGAGGCAGTCCTCCCAACTGTCGTATGGCTCTGTTATCCGATCTCACACTTGGCCTTTGTCAGCTACCACATGGACTGGTTCGGCTCACCCAAGGCGAACTCGATCCCGTCTACACTGGGCTTTAAAGGCTAGCTATTCTCGCAGCACGGCAACTGCTGGCTCAATCATGGCATTTTCAGTTATCCTTATCTATGTCTATTCACCGCCTTCTCGCATTTGCTTATCCTCTGCTGCTCCGTTATGCAACGAAACGATTTTTTCTTTCAATGAGGTGCCGTCAGTTCTTGCTGCTGTAATTGTGCCATCGGTTATTGCTACTATGACTGTGCTCCCAATTCAACAATATCAAGCCATTTCTTCGTTTTTATCTAGTATCCTCCTGGCTTTGTCTTGCTTCCATTCAAAAGTTTCCTATATTCACTCCTCCTCCCTCTGCGGCATCATTATGGTCAGGAATAGAATGCGTAGTCGTTACAGTGGCAGCTGAGGAGGGTCAGGGTGCTCTCAGAGGGCTCATTCTGTGGATCATAACCCGACTCCTTCAGCTCTGCCTGCTGCTCATTCCAATTCACCTACTCATAGCCCTTCTTGCAGACCCTTTTCGCACAACGCATTTCAAACTACCCACTTCAGGTATCAAATCTCCCTTAACAGGCCCATTATCTCGGCCAATGTCACGATAATTTTTGCCGAAGAAGAGGATCTGCCTCTGGGTCCAGATAATTCTCCAACCGCGCTCTCTTAGGGTAGTCTTGGCACAGAGGACAACTAAGATGCTGCGCAGAATTTGGTTGCTAAAGGTCAGAAGGACGAGCGTGGCAAGCATCATAGCAAGGGGTGTGGGTCTGATGATTTTCAAACTCATGGTGGCAGCTCACATGGAACTTTTTTCTCACTATTCACTCCTGGTTGTTCCAGTGAAACTCGTCCCTCGTCACCTCCTCCTGGCAGCAATGTGGCTGATGATGTGGCTAGAGATGGAAAGCCATGGTTTGGCAATGCTTTCTCAGTGATTAAGGAACCTCCAGATCTGGGCTTGGATGGGTAACGCCTCTTGGCTTTTTTGTTTCTCCCCGGTTCTCGTTTTGGTTCTCGTTGCTCTCGATGTGACATTTTCTGGAATGGAGATTCAGACTCCCTATCGGCCTGCTGGAATGTGGTTCTCTTTGCTAGAAAAGTGGCAGATTGTAGATCCTATGTGGATACAGTCAGTTCTCTATCTTTATGCTTCTCAGCCTGATAGATTCAGACTTCTTTTGTATCCATTGTGCTTTTTCTTTAATATGTTTCTATTCCTCCCAATCATGGGATGGTTTGCTGTGTTGTATGCTCTTATATGCCTATGCTTGAAGCTACAACTTGTAATACTATTTATATTTTCCTATAATAGAATTAGCCTTTACATAGGAAAAAAAAATCATAGAGAAGATGATGGAACAACAAGCTGTTCAAATTTCTAACTTACTGCTGATTTTTGCAGAGTAAAACACAAAAATGGCGTTGGAACAGCAAGCCATGCATATTGGGAAACAAAATACCATTAGGCTCGCTATTCCTGAGTCATAATTCTTCCGAATGATGAGCTGACATGTATGCTAGTGAATTATGGAGATCACCCACCCCCCCCCCTGTAATGTGATAGGCCGTCCTCAGTCGTCAAATAAATGAGTAGCATGCTGAACTACAATGGTATAGTGGAATAAAGGAACAACGTATAGATATATGACATGTTTACAAAAATGAGCAGATTATCGAAATCGAGGCGTGTGATAGAATCATTAATAAATATGGAAATTTCGTGATATGATGCGAGAAATGGAGGATAGGACAGCTGACGTGAATAAAAGTTCGTATGCGATCATTATCGACTTTTACCGTCATGATTGATTTGTAAATTATTTTCATGTATTAAGGTTCGAAAGGGTTATATACATAGTCTCATTTGAAACCACTTATAAAGATATAAGAAGGGTTTTATAATTACTATTGGTGTATAAGAAATATGAATTCAATACAATCAATAGAGCTTTGTTGCCCACAGGTGTCCATAACCTTGACAGAGTTGTTTATTTCACCCTTGGAACCATAATCCTTTGTGTATGTCTAAGAAAGTGTTGTGCAATGTCAGAATGGAGGCCATTATGCTGGCTTGGTAACTAGATGAATCAAAATGCCATTCACCAGGAAGGAGTGAAAGGTGGGCAGGCCGGCTCGTGATGAGACCTCATGTTCCAAGGACTTTTTATTTTTTTGATGTGCCTCTTGGATCATATCCCTAGTGTGGTGGCCATATTGGGAATGCCACTTCACTTTCTTCCTTGTGATCATGGTTGGATAGCTCTTGATGAGACCCCATCTCCTTCATCTGACAAATCATGTTAGTAATCATATAGATAAACATTTCTTCTTTTTCTTCTTTTCTTTTATATAGCATTTTTCCTATTTCTATATAGAGGGTGGTTCAACACTCCTTAAGAGTAGGGATGGTGGAAGAAGTCTGAACATCTCAATAGAGAAAAATATGCCCTTATTCTTATTCAATAATAATGATCAAAGAGAATTATGGGGATTTAGAAAGAACCATCATGATAAAAATAATCAATCGTATTGGTATTAGTAAAATAATGACAGCAAGGTGATAAATAGTTGTGTCCTTTCCTCTTTTCTCTTATCAATTCAAAGCAATTTCTTCTAAAGATAACAATGTTTGTGTGATTTGTTGATTTTAGTATCCTCTAGTTTTTCTATTCTTGCATAAATGTATAGCTATGCCTTAAATGACCATCACTCACAAAAAATCCTCTAAATGGTAAAACACATATACACAAAGAGAAGAAAAATGCACTCCAAAAGTGTTGTTCTCAAGATGGAACAATTGTTGTTTCTTTAGAGGGACAACAAAAGAATATTTGCACACAAAAACCATAAGAAAAAAGGAAAAACATGCTCAAAACTACTATTCCTTAAGAGGAACAACAACTGTTCCTTAATCGGAACAGCAAAGAAAGCTAGCGCAAACAAAAAAATGTGAAAACGTTGTTCCTTCGGAAATGAACAACAAAAAACGAAAGTGTTGTTCCTTCAGAAATGAACAGTGAAAAAATGAAAGTGTTGTTCCTTCGAAAAGGAACATCAGAAAATGGAAGTGTTGTCCCTTCTGAAAGGAACAGCTAAAAAATGAAAGTGTTGTTCCTTCGGAAAGGAACAACAAAAAATGAAAGTGTTGTCCATTCGCAAAGGAATAACAGAAAAACGAAAGTTCTTTTCCTTCAGAAAGGAACAGCAAAAAACGAAAGTGATGTTCCTTCGAAAAGGAACAGCAAGAATGCGGATATGCTATTCCTTTGAAAAGGAAAAACAAAAATGCAGAAGTGTTGTTCCTTCATAAAGGAATAGCAAAACGTGAAAGTGTTGTTCCTTCGGAAAGGAACAACAAAAAGGCGAAAATGTTATTCCTTCCGAAAGGAACAATAGAATGAAAAAGTGTTGTTCCTTCGGAAAGGAACAACAAACAGCGAAAATGTTGTTCCTTCAGAAAGGAACATCAAAATGCAAAAGCGTTGTTCCTTCGGAAAGGAACAGCAAATAGGGAAAATGTTGTTCCTTCATAAAGGAATAGCAAAATTCAAAAGTGTTGTCCTTCAAAAAGGAACAGCAAAATGGTGGAAATTTTGTTCCTTCGAAAAGGAATAGTAGAATGCAAAAGTGCCATTCCTTCGAAAAGGAACAACAAAATGGCGGAAATGCTATTCCTTCAAAAAGGAACAACAAAATGCAAAAGTGTTGTTCCTTCGAAAAGGAACAGCAGAGTGGTGAAAATGTTGTTCCTTCCTAAAGGAATAGCAAAATGCAATAGTGTTATTCCTTCGAAAAGGAACAACAGAGTAGTGAAAATGTTGTCCCTTTGAAAATGAACAACAGAATGCAAAAATTGCAGAAATGCAGAAATCTGTACAGAAAGCGATTTACACAAACAAAACAAAAAGAATTATGTACAGAATTTAAAAGCAATCAAATCACTTAGTGAACCAAAGGTAAGGAAGAGTTCTCTTCCTCAGCCAGAATCTGCATGTCAGAGTCTTCCTGGAGTTGCTGGTAGAAGGATTCCTGAGTGAGTGGTTTGCAGTACAGTCGAACTCGGTGGCCATTTGCTTTAAAGGTATGTCCAAATCCGTCAATGGTAGTTAAAGCAATGGTGCCATTATCATGCACTTTCTATATTTCATATGGTCCCAGCCAGCGAGTCTAAAGTTTCCCCGAAAAATCCTGAAACCTAGAATCGTATAAGAGTGCCCAATCTCCTTCATGGAAGACTTTCTTTTTGATGAGGGCGTCATGCCATTTTTCTCTCTATTGTTGGATTAATGCAGTATGTTGAACAGCGGAGAGCCTGATTTCATCCAGTTCGTTGATTTGTTCTAGTCCATTAATCTGGGCCTCATTTAAATCTAGACTGACTTCTTTTTCTGTTCTCAAGGTTTGTATTTTGAATTCTATCAGAAAGATGGGTTCCTTTCCAAGTACTAGTTGATATGCTGAATAATCGGTAGTGTTTCTCCATGTTGTTTTTTATGCCCACAAGGCTTATGGCGATCTTGTAGCCCAATCGCATCTGTGTGATGCAATGGTTTTTGTTAGTATTGCTTCTATTACTTTATTCGTGCTCTTTACTTGGCCATTTGCCTATGGGTGGTATGGAGTGGTAATTTTATGCTGAATATGATAGTTTTTTAATGTTGCAGCAATTTTATTACCAGCAAACTATGGTCCTTTGTCTGTGATTATGTCTCTTGCGAGGCCATATCGTACAAATACCTGGAATAGGAAATGAATGATGAAACCTTCTGTAGCTCTTGGAAGTGCCTCTGCTTCAACCCATTTGGTCACTTATTCCGTTGCTACTAAAATATATGTTTTCTGGTTTGTTGATGGGCTGATCGGACCAACAAAATCGAGAACCCAATGCTCAAATGGTTCAATGACTAGTTGTGGGTTCAAAGGCATTTTTTCGTATAGTCCATGGCGTCCTCCTCTTTGGCAACTGTCACAAGCTTGAACAAATTTCTTTGCATCTTTGAAGATTGTGGGCCAGTAATATCCTGTTTGCAGAACTTTGTGACCAGTTCTTCGATCTGTGAAATGTCCACCACACAGTCTGTTGTGACAAGCTTTCAGAATGTCAAATATTTCATCTTCATGGACAAATATTCTGATGTGCATAACTTCCCCTATATGAAATAGGTAGCCCCCAATCCAAGAAAATCCAGTACTACGCTGCACAATCCACTTTCGTTTATTGGGGGTCAGATGTTTTGGTAATTTTCCTACTGCTAAATAATTTGCAACATTAGCGTACCAGGGTGTTTTGACAGTAACAATGAACAAATGTTCATCTGGAAATTGATCTTCAACTGTTGTTGTGTCCACTGGCTTTGGCATTCGTGAGACAAAGTCAGCTACAGGATTCTCTTTCCCAGGTCGATATTTTATTGTGATGTAAAATTCCTTCAATAAAATCAACCATCTTGTTACTCTACCATTTGTAATTGGTTTATTTGCTAAATATTTTATGGCATTGTGATCTGTGTATAAAACAACAGGATCTCCAGTGATATAATGCCTAAATTTATTTACAGCATGTATTACAGCTAAAAATTCTTTTTTAGTAACAGTATAGTTTAACTTAGCAAGAGACAAATTCTTGCTAATATAATAGATTGCATATGGTTTTTTGTCTTCTTCCTACCCAAGGACTACTCCAATAGCTGTGTCTAAAGCATCTGATGAAATTTGAAATGGCATGTCCCAATTTGGACCTCTGAGCACTGGGGCTGTTGACACAAGATTTTTCAGATCCTCAAAAGCATGGTCACATTTATCTGTCCAAACAAAATCAATATTCCATGTTAGTGCATATAGAGGTGCAGCTATTTGAGAGAAATGTTATATAAATCTCCTATAATAACTAGAAAATCTAAGAAAACTGCATACCTCTGTCTGTGTGGTAGGAGTAGGTATTAACAAAATTATTTGAATTTTGGCCGGATCTACCTCTATTCCAGCTACTGAGATATAATGACCTAGGATGAGTCCTTCATTCATCATCATATAACACTTTTCATGGCTCAAGCAGAGCCTGGTGGCGATACATCGTTGCAACACCTGTTCCAATGTGTCTAGTTCTGGGTTGAAATCATCTCCGTATGGTGTGAAATCGTCCATGTATACTTCGAGCCCTTCATTTATTAAATCTGAGAAGATGCTAAGGATAGTCCTTTTAAATGTGGTAGAGGCATTGCATAGGCCAAAGGGCAAGACTCTGTAGGCAAACGTTCCCTAATGACAGGTAAAAGTAGTTTTGTCCTAGTCTTCAGGGGCAATCTAAATCTGATTCTATCCACTGAAGCCATCCAAGAAAGAAAAGAATTTCTTTCCTGTTAGTGTATCTAATACTTGGTGAATGAATGGAAGGGGAAAGTGGTATTTCTTGGTTCCTTTATTTAATTCTCTGTAATATATACAAATCCTCCACTTTCCATTCTTCTTTGGCACCACTGCAAGTGGAGAGACCCTTTTGCTATCGAAGATAGGATAAATAAAGTTTACATCCAAAAGTTTTTGTAATTCAGCTTTCATAATGTCTTTTAGGTGAGGGTTAAGTCTCTGTTGGGGTTGGCGAACAGGTCTCACATCTTTTTCTGTATAAATGTGGTGTGTACATAGCTGGGGATCGATTCCCTTCATGTTCAGGTAATCCCATGGAAAATCTTCCTTGTATTTTCTCAGTACTTGGATCAGTTTCTCTTCTTGTTCAAGAGTCAGGTTATTATTGATGTTTAAAGTTTCTCCTAGCTCAATCTCTATAGTTTTTCTATTTGAAACAGAGGTAGTAGGTATTGTTTGATCATGCGTGTATTTCAAAGGATCTTCTTCTAGTTCATTATCAAACGCTGCCTCCATCATGTGACATTGTAAGTGGGATCTAGATTTAGCTTGGTTAATAAATGTGTTAATAACATCATCCTCTATTTGCTCTTTGAAATCAAGGGCATCTTCTATAATTAATGGGGATCTAATGTTTTCGGTAAGGTATGATACATGATGTTTGTTAGTTTTTATTATTGTTACACTTGGCTGGGCTAGAGGGTATAGGGCTAGATTCTTGATGTTACTCCCTCTAGTTATGGTCATACTGCCTTGTCGGTAGCCAATGTAGGTATCAGCGGTTGCAAGCCAAGGTCTGCCTAAAATTACTGGATGTCCATCAAGTCGGTTTTTGGGATTTATTATCAGAAAGTCAATAGGATATTCCTAGGAATCAACGGATACCATGACATCTTGTAGTGTGCCTTCTGGCCTAATCACTGATCGGTCAACCAGTTCTAATAAAGTGGAAGTTGGTTCTACTGATGTAATGCCCATTTTTTCACAAGTGGTGGTTTTTAAGATATTAATTGCAACTCCTAAATCAACTAAGGAATTTGAAAAGGTTTCTCCATTGATTTTCACTATCACTATTGGATTTCCTGGGTCTTCATATTTGACAGGTGCTTCTCTTCCTGATAACAGGTCAGATAAGGTGCCAACTACTTGGACTGTTGGGTTATTTGTTATTCTCCTCCTTGGTTTTTTTATACATAGCTCTTTGATGGTCTTTGCATATATTGGGATATCTTGGATAGCCTGGAGGAGTGGTATTTTTATGTACAAACTCTTTAGTTCTCCCAGAATATCAAAGTCAGGATGTTCTATAGGGCATGGTATAATTAATCATTCTAGGAATGGAGGAGAAGATGTGGTTGCTTGGTCATGAGTCTATTTTCTGACCACATCTTCTTGTTGTAATGGTTGTTCTGTGGGTAACTGATTTTCAACTTGAACATTTTTATCTCCCTCTGTTTCTATGATGTGCCCAGACCTTAATTGAAGGTCATTACACTCCCTTAGATCGGTTTCTAGTTCTGGTATTTCAATTATTTGAACAGATTGAACTGGCTTGTTATTTGGGTTCGAGTTGGGTTGGGCTGGGAGTTGCGGTCTTAAATTGGACTGGGGATTTTGTTGTAGTGCTGGCAGTGTAGGTTGAGGAAGTGGAATGGTTCCTACTGGCTGATTCATCGGTCTTTGCCAATTTGTCTTCCAGGCTTGACTCTGGAAAGGGGGAGGGGACCATTGTGTTGGATACGCATTGTTTTGCCAATATGGTGGAGCATAGGGAAAATTTGGCCAGTTAGATTGGCTTGCTTGATTTGGCCAAGGTGATGATGAAGGGAATGGTTGTTGTGACCAATTTGAGTAGGGAGGTTGATTTTGCCACATTGTATTATATTGCTCAGCATGATATTGTAAAGGCTAGAAAGAAGAAGCTGGATCAGGAAACATACATGATTGTCACGACTGCCATTGACGGCACTAGTTAAGCATGTACACTAGTTCTGGTTCTTCTTCCGCTTCTTTGTATATTGCTTTAAAACCAGGAAGTGAGGGGCAACTCTTCGTAGAGTGGTATTTTGTACAAATAGCGCAAACTTGAACTGCATCTAATGGGCACTCTTTGTGGCTGTGTTTCTTTCTGCATCTGAGACAGAATATCGCCAGATTTTGCTCTGCCTCTGCTTGTTTTTGTTTGGCTTGCATAATATCGAGCTACGTTGTCAAAGACCCCAATATATCGGTTTTGAAATTTTCTAATAAATTTCCAATTTCTGCGCAAGTTACTCCTTCTCCAGAGATCTTGTTGTCCCTTGAAAACATGTCATGTTCTGCTGGTTTTAGCCTTGTGCTGCCTTGTGAGCTCCTGATACATAAGTCAATGATGTTAGCAAAATCTTCTTGATAGATGTCTCCTTTTCCCATAATATTTAGTGTTTCAATCCATTGTTCCTTCATACCTTTAATTAATCTTGTTTTTAATACATTGTCAGGTCAGGGTAATGATGCATAAGGAGATCTTTGAAGATTATACTGAAAACGTTCAACATATTCTTCTAGTGTTTCATTAGGTCTAGCTACCATATGAAATATTTTATCTTTTAGATCTCTATATCTACAATACTCCTGATATTTCTTCAGGAAAGCACCTTTCATCTGATCCCAGTCATTTATAACACCTCCACCCAAGCCCATAAACCATCGTAAAGCATCTCCTTTTAATGTAGAGGGAAATAGTTTTAGCTTTTTGGGGTCGGTGGTATAGTCATATCCCCTACACAGCACAGGTGGTATTTTGTCACTCTAATCATTGTTTTTATCTCAAAAAGCAAAATGATGGCAGCTATATTATATTGTTATTGTATGTAGATGACATGCTTGTTGCAAGTTCTAACATGTAGGAAATAAATGTGCTCAAAACAAAATTGGTGAACTCATTTGCAATGAAGGATTTTGGTGCTGCAAAAAAAATCCTTGGTATGAGAATAACTAGAGGCAGGAAGAATCGAAAATTAACATTGTCTCAGAGTGAGTACATAGAAAAGGTGTTGAAAAGATTTAATATGCAGAATGCAAAACTAGTTAATATACCTTTAGCTAGCCATTTCAAACTAAGTAAGGAGGTGTGTCCCAAGACTCAGGAAGAAAAAGCTGATATGTCTAAAGTTCCATATGCATCAACAGTTGGAAGCTTAATGTATGCAATGGTCTGCACAAGGCCAGATATTGCACATGCAATGGGAATTGTAAGCAGGTACATGAACAATCCAGGGAAAGAACATTGGATGGCGGTGAAATGGATTCTCAACTATTTGAGAGGTACCACAAATCAAGCATTATTCTTTGGTGGTTCAAACATTGCTCTACAGGGATATGTTGATGCAAATATGGCGGGTGATAGAGATAATAGGAGGATCACAATAGGGTATGTGTTTACTGTAGGTGGAACAACTGTCAGTTGGGTTTAAAAACTACAAAGTGTTGTTGCACTCTCAACAACGTAAGAAGAGTATGTTGCTTCTACAGAGGCTTGTAAAGAAACGATTTTGTCACAAAGGTTTCAGGATGAATTGGGTAAGAAGTAGGAGTTAGGCAGGTTATACAATGATAGCCAGAGTGCCATACATCTTGCAAAGAATTCTACATTTCATTCCAAGACAAAACATATACACTTCAAGAATCATTTCATACGGTCAGCATTGGAAGATGGACAGTTGAAGCTGGAAAAGATACACACTAGCTAGAATCCTGCACATATGTTAACAAAAGTTGTAACCAGGGAGAAACTGAGATTTTGCATAGTTTCAATTGGTCTTCAAGTATGATGAAGAAGATGAGAAATAGCCAAGTCCAAAATGGAGTCATTGTCCAGTAAATGAAGCAACGGTGAAGTTGCTATAATCATTGTCCAAGTGGGAGATTGTTGGGTGTGGAGCTTGATTATCTTCTTTATTCAAAGGTATCACCACATTGGACCCGAGTTCACAATGTGGTGGCAACACTGCCTGTAATATTTACGCTGTAGGGGGTCCAGGGGGGTGGCTGCAACCTTTGGGAGCTCCCCCCTAGCAGGGGATTGGCAACAACACCCCCGAAGCTAAAAATATATGTAAAGTTTCCTTGTAATATGTTGTAATTTCATAGTCAATCTGGTTCGTTCATTAGGTGGAGATCTCACGGTAGAAGTTATGTTTAATTTAGGGTTTTTTCCCTAGAAGGAAACCCATCGCTATATATGAGGGAATTGTATTACGTCTATGTAGATCTGTATTCTAAGTGAGAAAGAGAGAGGAGATTGTGTGTGAGCGAAGAGGGAATTACAATGGATCTGATCTAGGTTATATCTCTTCAGTTTGTCGGATAATATAAAAGGAAGGACTGACAGTTTCTCCATGGACGTAGCCTAAACTGGGTGAACCACGTATATCTGTGTCTCTCTTGTTTTATGTGTTTTATGTGTTTGTATTTCTACAATATATTTTATGTGTTCTGTTGTTATGTAATATATAATTTTCTAACACACATCAGACATTGCAGAACAAATCACACCAACAGGGTTAAACTCAAATTGCACGGAACAAGCCACAACTAATCAGATCATGGACACACATATCAAGAACACTCGCCAGCAGAAGAATCAATTATATCGGGTTGTCAAAGTTGGCCAACTCCTGCACCAAGGCGAGTGGCTCACAAAGGACTAAGTTCAATAGAAGTTTCCCTAGCTCATGGAGGCACTCAACAAAATGGGGACCATTACTTCCGAAATGTGGAGGATTGATCCAGGTGTATATTGCTGGCCACCCGCCTATTCCACTTGGACCCCCACCAATATCTCTTTTAGTTTTTCAATTTCCTTAGTTGTGGCACAATTTACTAGTTTTGGCAATTTTTTGGGTCCTAAACTTTCAGAGCCGTTTTGAGGCCATAAACGGTGTTTTTTGAGAAAACTGGGTAAACAAGAGCCCTTGACTAATGTTTTCAGTTGAAATTTTTAGTCCTCTAACAGATCTTTCTAACAAGGTATGAGCACACCAAACACATATTGTATGCCAAAATTTACAACCCAGAGAATTTGATGTACCAATTTACCCAAATGAGGCCCATAGTTTTGGCGCTTCATATGCTAGGGTTAGTTTTTTGGATGTTTACGGTTTTCCATTGTTCCTCAATAATAAATACGCCTTTGAGACCCATTGTAACATCGTTCCGAGGCATATACATATCTTCTCGGAGTTAAGCTACCATCGCCCGAACTAGTTTATTTCCCTTTTGTATTTAAACATATTCAACTCTTTGATATTAATGAAATGAAGTTTTATTCCTACTGCATCTTTATGTTTATGTTTAAATCTATATTTTGTTCTATTCTTACATAATTTTGGATCATTTCTCAACCTTCATCATGCATTCATTAAATTCATCATACTATGGATGGATGGTCGCAATATGTTTCTAGGTCTCCAAGTTTCTCCAATCTAAATGTAGATGTTGAATGTCACCAGGGAAAGTTGCAATGATTACTTCTTTGATAGTGCTTATATGAAAAAAAAAATATCTTTCTTCAATGAGATGCTATATTTAAAACCCTCAATCAAAAAATCTTCTTCTTCCTCAATTCTACTTGGAAGATTTCCATTGCTACGCAAATTAACATCATCTTGGCTTACTACTCCCTTAATTATTAGCACAGGCCCTGCATCTTATACATCGGCCTTTTTTCCTCTGTGTTATAATGGATTGTAAAATGGAAAGGACAATGAACGTTGAAGTAGCGAGGTGGATTTGGTAACGAATTTACCATGCATGTTATACATGGGTCATTTTTCTGCTATGTTGAAACTGATTACTGAATGCAGAGGACTCTAAATGTTGGAGCGATGAGGTGGATTTGGTAATGCATAAGTGAAGGAAAACCACTTTGAAACTAAGAAATGGTTGATAGCTCCTTAATCTCATCTCTCATATGTTGAATATGACAAAGAATATTCTAGCCTTATTGACTCTGAACCATCCATTAAAAAAATTTAAAGAATGAAAACTCTCCAACCCCATTCGGAAATAGGTACACCTATCGACAAAAAGAAAAAAATAAATAGAAGTAACTTAGAAATCCTACTTTCAAGGATTCTCACCATATCCTTACCAATGAATTACGTAATCTCTTAGAGGTGTGACTCAATTTTCATGGGCCAATAAACAGATGAATGTTGATCCTTACATCGAATGGCTTGACTAGAAATTCAGCCTAGTAATTATATTATATCAAATGCTCATATAAAATGAGTTGTTCAAACCATAACATATTTGTATGTCCTTTTCAATGCACAAAATTTAATAAATGGTCATGAGCAGTAAGATCAAAATTTTTAAGGAGGAAAAAGAAAATCGCTAATAGAGTGTAAAATCTGATAATTACAAGAATCATTGCATGAGCTTCTTGAGCTTTGACTCAAGCCTTGCTATGATCAAGGATGTATTATGCTTAAACCTAGATTTGAGTTTAGCCTTTCTACGACCAAGCATGTGTTATGCCTAAACCTTCAATTGTAATATATGTGATATTTGATTTTTGGCCCTCCAACTTGGTTCGGTTCAAGTTTGGGAAGTAAAACCAAATTTAAATCCCTTCTACAGACAATATCCTATAGTAAATGAGTTACGTATATGCCTCCATGCATACTAGTGATTTGAATATCTATTTAAATAAATTGAGTCAAGGATTGGCATGGGGTAAGATTGATGTGCATTAGTTTTCATAATTAATAGTTTTAGATTATTTTTTTTAATAATGAATTAATTGGTTGGAGTTAGATGTTCCCTATTGAAATTTGATAAGATCCCATTATACTAATCACTCGATTATCCCATGAGGAGACAAATTTTAAAGCACACTCTCCTTAGTGCAAGAGGGTGAAATAGGGTCACAAGCCATATGAAGCCCTTCACACTAAACATAAGTCAGAGCTTCTAATTGAATCCCCACATATTTTCTTTGCCTTAGAATAATCATGAAATTAGAATGAATTCACAATTTGATTAATGAAACCAACACCATGCTGTTGTAAATATGGTATATATATAGTTGTAGATGCTACATTTGTAGCGATACACTCCTCTGTATTTCACTAGAAAGTACTTAGTTGATGACAAAAGGAATGACTTAATCTTTGTAATACTAACAAAGGCCTTATTGTGAAAGAATGTGCAATCCATAACTATATGCTAGAATCTAATCATGTATTTCATAAGAAGAAAGATATTGAAATGATATTTCACTCGAAAAGTAGCTTTTGAAGCAACACACTTAGACATATGGCTACCAAATAAATCCTAGCGTGAGAGCCACCTCCCCTCTATGATTTTGATAAGTAAGCTTTTGATCGTTCAAGGGTATGAAAACCACAACTCTTCATTCCATTAACTACTTGGAACTCATAGCCCGAGAAAGCTTTTAGATCTCAATAGTACCCATCAACAATTTCCTCTCCTTGAAGATTGTAAATTTAAAAATTGTTGGGGGTTTCTTTTATTAATGTTGGAGAGACGAGAACTTTAACCCAGCATGAGTGCTCATACTAGATCAATGGAGGAAAATTTTGGGGCATATCCCTAGAAGTGCGCTTAAGATTGGGTTTGTTACACTTGGAAGTAATGGTTCCATTTGTGTTAGATGTGCATTAGACGTTGTTAATTGTTTCTAGTTTCTAGGTTAGCTATTTTTGGTAAATCAAATCCCCTTTTATTGGATATAGTCGGTGATCTATTCCTATATATGTGACCATTATTTGATAAATAAGATTTACTGTGACTTGTGTTTGGTGTGTAACTATGTTTTCTCTCTCATTTTCTAAGTTGGTATTAGCATTGGTTCAACGCCGACTATCTCAAGAGATGGGTTGTGATGATGCTATTTTTATAAGTTTAAATCATTGTACATAGATAGCATAGTGTGTGATATCAGATTGGTTAAAATTGTGCAAGATTTATGTGTGTCTGTGTTTCACTCTATAGTTGAAAAAGGAATCACTGCCATAGTAGTGTGTGATTGTTTCTATTTGTGGGTGTGTTGTATGGCTATGACAAATCCAATCAAATTGAGACCTGAAGAACATTAGCCAAAGAATCTTCATTTTAAACCAAAATTAAATTTGCTGAAGGAATCAGTTGAACAAATTGTTGGGGGGCCTGTAAAAGAATAGACCATGTTGATCTATTGGCTACCAAGGTGGTGTAGAATAGTCCCAATGCCATATATATGATAAGATAAATCACATATATGAGTTGAACATGTGTCTAGGATCTGTGTGCACAAATATGTTGTGTGGATTTTCATTTTCTAGATCTAATTCCTGCGTGTGTAGATTGGAGTATAAAAATGTTTTGCAGCATCTATATCCAAATTTATTGTGTGGTGTAGGTCGCAATTTTGTGCTATTATTATTATTGAAGTGTACAAATATCAAATAGAAAACCAGTCAATGAACATAGTAACATAGTTTGAAGTGGTTCTTGATGTTCTTCGATGTCGAGAGAACATATCACTAATTTGGCTATGTTTATACTATGTTATGTGATGGTGGTCTGGGTGTTCTTAGGTGTTTCAAGATAAATAATTACATATTATATTTATGCATATGTAAGTTTGTCTATGTCAAAAGGGTTCAAGTTGTATAATTGACTTTTGGACACACTTCGTACCGAGACCACTTACCTATATAACTATCAAAATTGTAGTTCATTGTATTTTGATAGATAGAAGTAAGTCCATAGAGTGATTAAGTATCTAAGCTATTTTTCAAGGTAGTTAAGAAGCATCAGTCCAAGAAGTACGACAATGATGGTCAAAAGCAGTTGTGTCTTAAATGGAGGTTAAGAGGTAAGCTCGAAGTTGTGGTGGAGAAAGAGCGTAGTTTGTGAGACTCCAGAGTAGGTGTAAGTGCTAATGAAAACCTGCTAGAAAAAGATCAATATTGTTATTGTAATTTGTGATTTTAATATTTCACATGTAAGAATTAAGGGATGGACTCGGAAGTAATGCTTCCATGTATGTTGTTGGAATATCTAATTCCTACTTGTCTCAGTTGTGATTCTTACTAAGTAAAGGAATCTGTTCCTAGTAGTTAGGATCTATTTCCTAGATTGGTGTGTGGTTGAGATAATCTCTCAACCAATAGATTGTGTGTCCAAGATAGCGTACCTATCTTGAGACAACACTTCTTGTATATATGTAATTGCATTTGATTAATAAATTAGTATAACTTCCCATATTTTATCATGGTATCAGAGCCCTAAAGGCCTAGCCCCTCTTAGGCTTGGCCCTTCCTCAGCTGAGGGAAACAGGAAATAGGGAGTATATAAAGAAAGTATGTGTTAATTTTTGTTTGTCCATATAAGCCGAATGAATGTGGCACAAACCTCTAGTGTTATATGAGACCGAGAGCAAGTCTGGTGCAGTGAGCCCAACCTGCGATTGTCTATGAGTATGGAGTCATTTGCTGGAGTGTTTGATAGTGAGTGTTGAGCCTCCACCTGGTTCACTTGCACCGGCCAAGGTCCAGATAGGATCTCCAGTCTACAAAGGAATACCACAATACATAGACAAAGAGGAGGGATTGTTGGTGGCAGAGAACGACAATAGGGAATTTGTTGGCAATGAACGAGTGAGCAAGAATAACAGCGGAGATGTGATCAAATCTTCAGGCAGGGCTTCGCTTCAAATTAACAGTAACCTACTGATGCGTGATGCATGCTAAGACGCAGCCTCAGTTAATTGATCCTCCTCCCACTGCTCAGGAAATCAAGGTTTAGGGCGGTGGAGCAAGCATCACATGACGATCTGATCAGCTGAGGTCCAGGCAGCTCAAGTCTGACATGATTGCGAAAGCTCACACTAGAATGATAAAGATGTTGGAAGAAGAAGAGGACTATCCCTTCAAAGACAAGGACCTTCCCGATGAGTTCAAGTGCGGGAAATGGAGCCTTCTGTCAATTTTACAGTGGCCCATCTTTTTTTTTATATTTGTACAGAGACTTGAAGCCTAAGAACATTTTAATTCAGTCTAATGGCCATATAATGCTCACGAACTTCAACCTCTTGACCAGGATCCCTCTAAAATCGCGTGTCGGATACAGTTTAGAGGTTGGTGGCCAAGCGCCTAGATTTGTTTTCTACTAGCTAGTAAGGGAGAAGACAAGCTCCATTAAATTCCAGGCAATTAGTTGTGGAACTATCATGTGATTTAGCTGTGTTCGGGACTCATGACTCAAATTCATGATGGATGGATGGTTGTCTTCATAAGACTAATGGTGGAACAGAGGTCCATGGATGTCTTTATTCATAAGACGAACAGTGAAATGATGGTACCAGAGGAATTCCATCATGGGCACAAATGAATACATATCTCGAGAGATGCTGCAGGCAACAGACCATAAATCTATGGAAAAAGGAGCTCCTGAAGAATCTATACTCGGTAGATTGGTAGTTGGGTTAGTTCTCAGGATAACATACCTGTGCATCAAGAAATCCAAGGGAAAAGAGTACGCTTGAAAATCGACTGCCAAGTGGAAGATGAAGGTCGAGGAGGATGTGGAAGATGTCTGACGGGAGATTCAGATAATGCACCACTTGGCCAGGCATCCGAACATGGTGATTGACGAGAAGTTCGCGTACAAGATCACCGTGAAGGGATAGCCCAATGTGTCAAGCTCAAGGGTGCTTACGAGGACAAGCAATTAGTCCACCTCATCATGGAGCTTTGTGCTAGAGGGGAGCGTTTTGATCGAACAATGCATTAGTTTGTGGTGGAGTGCATTGACAAGAAAGTTGGAGCCACATAGGTGATGATCGAGAGACCAATTTTTCTATAATTCTGCATACAGGACATGTTCTTGGATTTTTTGAGCTTTTTATGTAAAGCATGTTGACCATGATCAACTCAATATGAAAATTCAATTGGTTAGAATTGATCACTCTAGCAATTGCTAATTGAATTTAGAAAGATTCAAGATAAAAGCACTAAGTATGATTCTAGAAGAAATTGGTTGATGCGGTAATAGATGGATAAACAAGATAAAATATTGTGTGTTAAAATAAAACAAACTCATAGTATATGTCACATACGTTAGTAAGAAAGTCTAGGATGTTTGTAGTGGTCATTGTAAAGTATGGACCTAGTAACTCCAGAGTTGGAGTGTGAAATGTAAGGCATGTGTATCCCCATACAGTTCGTGGTAATCTAAAAACCACTTTGTATTTGCATTGTCGGTTTGTGGTAAGCTAGAAACCACGTGTAACAGTGAAGTGGGACAGAGATTCTTGTTGGCATGGTTTAGGGTTAGCCGAGAAAACCCTCGGCGTGGTTGAGTCGGGCCTTTGGAGTGCCCTAGTGGCAGGTTTGTAGCTGAGAGTGACTGGAGTGCCCTAGTGGCAAGTTTGTGGCCCATAGTGGCTAGAGTGCCTTCGTGGCTAAGTTGAGCCTTCGTGGCTGAGTTGAGCCTTCATGGCTATGTTTAGCCTTAATGGCTGAGAGCCCTTGGAGGGATGGTTAAGGGTGATTTGTTAAAACCCAGAGCAGGGTTACGGGTAATCCGATAAAAACCATGATGATATTGGAGGGGGATTTACAGGTATAGGTACATGTGTGCAGTTATAATGGTTGAAAGAACCATGTATGTGAAGGACATCCTACAAGACTGGTGGTTGCAACAGCTAGTACCCATGCATTCCGGTTGATGGTCACTCCTTTATATGGACATCAACATATTCTTTGTTATGTTTGACCACAACTAGATTTTGTAGATTGATATGGAGACAAGTACTCATTAAGAGGGAGTGTTGGAATGTCTAATTCCTACTTGTCTCAGTTCTGATTCTTACTAAGTAAAGGAGTCTGTTCCTAGTAGTT
Organism: Pinus taeda; assembly: GCA_000404065.3. Classification (NCBI taxonomy): domain Eukaryota; kingdom Viridiplantae; phylum Streptophyta; class Pinopsida; order Pinales; family Pinaceae; genus Pinus; species Pinus taeda. The sequence goes on from APFE030755580.1 coordinate 53,843, forward strand.
AGGATCTATTTCCTAGATTGGTGTGTGGTTGAGATAATCTCTCAACCAACAGATTGTGTGTCCAAGATAGTGTACCTATCTTGAGACAACACTTCTTGTATATATGTAATTGCATTTGATTAATAAATTAATCTAGATTCTCATATTGTATCATATGTTATATGTGTATTACAAGTTGTTCATTGTTGTGTGCTTCTAGGTTAGCTATCAATTAGATCCATTTTTATTGGAACTAGTCTGTGATCTATTTCTATATATGTAACCATTGTTTAATCAATAAAATATAGCGTGATTTCAGTTTGGTGTGTAACTATGATTTCTCTTTCATTTTCTAAGAATTACAACCCCATGGGTTTCACGGTATCAAATGGTATCAAATGGTATCAAATGGATTCATACAGTTAAAAATAAAAATTAATTAACAAAAAAATTAAAATATCAAAATGATTATATCTTTGTAAAGTAACAAAGTTAGAAAAAATCAAACATTTAAACATCGCGACGATGTAAGGAGTATCAGACACCATTTCTTTATAGTTATAATTGACATAAAAATAATGCTATGTCTAATTTTATATATTATCTTCTAACAAATGTGGTATTGCAAACTAACTAAAATCCAGGTTAAATTTAAATTTATAAATTGTGTGGTAAAATAATTTTTAAACGGTAAAATAAAAATTAATACTTCTAAATATTTGATAATAAAAAAGACTAAATTATATTCATTTCTTCATTATTATCATTACTTAAATATCAATATTAATATTTAAAATTGATTTTGAAAACATATGTCTAGGTCTTAAGGTGGGTTAGTTTGGAAAGCACGGTAGGGATTGTAATATATTTATTTAAAATATTTTAAGTAAATAATAATAAATAATAATAATATAATATATAATAAAATTGAAATATTTATTATTATTTATTGTTGAGTATAGTTTATGAGGTGTAGAATAGATGGTGATGAGTGTACTATTAAGTCACTTTTTGATGTGAAAATCATTGTGCCAAATTCCATATTTAAAAGGGTTAATATGGTCCAAACTCAATGTGATCCTCCAATAATTTTGACAATCTAGCTACTTAATTTAAATACCCCAAATTACAGTTTCCCAAACAAAAAATTAAATTTTTAATTAATATAAAACACAAAACTAAATTAAAAACAACAACAAAACAAAAACGACTAATCATCTTTATTATCTTTAAAAAATCTGGGTATAATCCACTAATATTATGCCACTTAACTTAGTATTCATGTGCCACACATTGCAAGTGTGGCAAACGGAGAATTGTATATTTCGATGAACAATATGTAATTCATTTATATCTAATGGAGCTCAAGTGTCAATGTAATTTTTCGCGTTGATTTTTTTTTTCAGAAGAAAAATCAAGATTTTCTATATTAAGATAATATAAAGAGCATGATACATAAGAAGATCCATAATAGGCCCGTTTAAGGGAGGAGGAAAATATTCTGTTCCCATAGTTCCCGATGGTTCAGCATAGGATCCATAAAGGTCAAAAAACAAAGAAAAAACATGATGAATAGGGCCATTCTGGGCGAAACCAGACCCCGAATGAACCAAGATTTACAAAATAAACATAATTTATAACATAATATCCAGATGAGCATAGGATTAAAACATCTGAGGGGACTTTTTAGCCCGAGTAGACATGATTTGCCTTGATATAAAGCAAAAGAGCAGACACAGGCATTCTGGAGTTTTGAAAGATGGTTCCGTTTCTCCACTTCCATATGAGCCAGCATGCATGTACAAAAAGAGAGCGCCAAGACTCTGATTGTCCACTCCACCACATGAAACCGTCCTGTACAGAGGAAAAAATGAGGTAAGGAAAACCAAAGGAAATGGAAAGATCATACCAGATGAGCATAGAAGAGGGACATTGAAAAAACATGTGAAGGTTCGATTTAGCAGCATTTTGACACATAGCACAGCATCCCGGTCCCTGCCATCCTTTTCGCTGAAGCACTTCCCATGTGAGGTTCCTATTGCAGAAGATTAACCACGAGAAAAGGACCATTTTTAGCGGGCATGTGACCTTCCATAGAGGCATCGGGAAAACCACTTGAGAGGAGGTGGCAGATCGCTTGGATAAAGCTGCATATAAATGATTTACACAGATAGGTAAAGGAGTGCGAGGGAGAGCCCAAGCCAAAACATCTTTTGTTCCTGAGCGACGAATCTCCAAGCCCGAAAGAGACTGAACAATAGATTCCCATAGAGGATGAAGGGAGGGAGGCAAGTGGAGATCCGATCCATCAATCCATACAGGGGAGGAGTGAGACCATGCTTTGATCAATTTGTCCCAAGTGAAGAAACCTTTTGCATGAAGAAAATGGACCAAGGGTGATGGGATCAGAGAAACCAGACCATTTATGATGGAGTCAAAACCAATAAGGATGTTAGTCCCCGAGTAGATTCTCCATCGCAGGTTTTCCATGAAGAAAGGTTGAAGTTTCTTGAGACTCAACCAAATAGCATAACCCCTCTTTTTCCCCAAAGAGTTTCTTCTGTACCAATACTCCATACCTTTACCTTTTAAATATTTCCTGTTTATGAGCTTGCTCCACGACCCCTCACCAAAAATACCTCTATGAAGAGATTTGTAAAGGAGAGCATTTCCAAAAGTTCTCATGTTCAAAAGACCCCAACCACCCTCTTTCCGTGATCTGGATATGTCTTCCATCTTGACCAAATGTATTTTTGACTGAAAGGATTTCCCTCCCCATAAGAAGTTTGCAGCTAGAGAGCGCATTTTTTTAATAATGGAGGCAGGGAGAAGATAAAGATGGGCCCAATAGACCGCCAGCTGGGACAGAACAGCCTGAACCAATATGAATCTTCCAGCAAGAGAGAGAAGCCTCCATTCCCATCCGGAAATTCTGCTATAGAAACGTTCAATGAGCCACAACCATTCCTATTTTGGATTCCCTTTAGCCTTCAAATTGAAACCAAGGTATTTTATGCCATTCCTTATCGAGTCTTGACCAATGCCAAGCAATGCCACTATCCATTGAACGAGCTCACCGTTTGTGTCATTATGATAAAATTTTGATTTGTCCTTATTTATAAGGATCCCCGAGGCAGACTGGAATTTTTGTAAAATGTTGTTGAGACAGATCCAGGATGATTTGCATATCATAGCAAAGATAAGAATGTCATCAACAAACAGGTTGTGGGATAGGAAAATATCCTTACAAATTTTGACCGGCCTGCATCGACGATCTGCAACAGCCTTGTTAATCTGCAAACCGAGGGAGTTCATAACTAGAATGAAAAGTAGAGGAGAGAGAGGGCAACCCTGACGAAGACCTCTCTCAGCTTTAAAAAAGGAGGATGGGATTCCATTAATGATTACAGAATATTGAACATTTTCTACACATGCCATTACCCATTCAATGCCTTTTTTTCTTAGACCAACTTTCGCCAGCAAGATTCTGAGAAGGCCCCAGTCCACACAATCGTAAGCCTTTTTTAGATCAATCTTAAGGATTGTCGCCTCAGTGTTATTCGTCACCATGGAATATAAGCATTCTTGTGTCATAGCGACTGTGTCCCAGATATTTTGATCCTTTAAGAATGCATGCTGATCCCTAGAAATGAAGATATTTAGAGTAGGCTTTAACCTCTCAGCAACGATCTTAGATATAATCTTGAAAAGAGTGTTGCATAAAGCAATAGGTCTAAAATCCTCAAAGGAATCAGATCTATGTTTTTTGGGAATAAGGGCAATGAACGTTGAGGATAAGGCGCTATGAATGTTCCCCGACATACGGGATGCTTCCACCATTCACAATAAATCGATTTTAAACATATCATAAAAATGCATGAAAAACTCAATGGGCCAGCCATCGGGACCCGGACTCTTGTCATTTTTAAAAGATTTTATAGCAGAAAGAAGCTCATCCTCCGTGACTGGTTTTATAAAATTTTGATAAGCATCCTCACCGAACATTTCAGGTATCAAGTCCGTCGCCCATAACATGTCGCTTATGCTTCTTTGGTTCCTTTTGTATTGGTTTTGAAAGTACCTAGATGCTTCCGCAGCAATATCATCCTGTGAATATAAGAGACCTCCCCCGCCATCTTTGATCTTCCAGATAGAGTTCATCCTTCTTCTAGCATTTGCATAGGAATGAAAAAACTTAGTGTTTATGTCCCCCTCCTTAAGCCATAGCGCTCTGCTTTTTAGCCTCCAGGAGGGCTCTTCCTTGAGCAGCAGATTTTGTTTCCTTTTGTTCAGCTCCCTAATTTGGATCTTTGTTTCGAAAGGCATGTTTCCATGGGAGGAAGAAGATATAAGGTTTTCCAGCTCCTTTTGTATGGAGGAGAGCTCCCTTTTTTCCTTATTTGATTTTCGGATCTGCCACTCCTTTGTAGTCGCTCTCAAAACTTGAATCTTTTCCCGAAAGGTGGTGAGAAAGGCCATGTTGGATGCTCGCAATTCCGCCCATTTTCTAGAGATGGCTTCGGTGAAAGAAGAATTGTTCAGGTAGATTCTATTGAATTTGAAGGAGTACTCGCTCTTGTAATCCATGCCCCTCCATTCAAGAAGAATTGGCTATGATCAGAGGTATAGTCGTTTGCAATTAGAGAGAAAGGCATGCCCCATTTTTCAATGATGCTGGATTTGATGATAAAACGGTCGATTCTTTTTGCAATATAGGCCTGACTGAACCTCCCATTGTCCCACGTTGGGGACATTTGTTCCGGAACAACATACACAAGGTTCCTGCTTAGAAATTCCATTCATAGCCTGTCTGCCATTTTATCTTTTTTCTTGCAAGTTCCCCAGCATTCGTCAGAGCTCAACGTCACATTTAAATCACCCGCAATAATCAATGATTCTATATCGAGAATCTCTGATGCAAGAAGCTTTTCCCAAAAAGGAAGCCTATTTTTACAAGGGGCATAGACGTTCAAAAGGTTTAGCATGTATGTGTTTCCTCTGATTGAAGTCGAGATAAATATCCCTGCACAACATTTAAAAGGTTTTCGCTTTGACCCAGACACGATCCCACAACACTGCTAGACCCCAGATAAACCACTCGCCCCGGTGGCGACCATGAACCATGACGGAAACATCCTTCTGAAATACTCAATTGCCACCCTACTTAAGTGCATGGTTTCCTGGACAAAGATAATTTTTGGCTTAGCTGATAGGAAGAATTTTTTTAGTGCTATGAATTTTGGGGGAGCACCCAAACCGTGTTTAGAATGAAACAATTTTTTTTTATTTTAATGTTATTGATGAAGTACAGTCATATCATTACAATGTTGGAAAAAAAACTAAAGTTATATATATATATGGGGTAGAGTTTTTATTTCTTTAAAATACTTTTAAATAAAACGAGAGTTTACTATTTAATTTTAGCATTATCATCATACTGGTCTATAGTTAAAACTATCTTAAAATAAAATTGGTTTGTAATTTAACATTTTAACATACACTAAGATATATATGCAAAGTCAACTACTAATGCGCTAGTTATAGCTAGCTACATATTAGCTTAAAAAAATTATTTTACTGAAAGGAAAAAATATTAGGTTAGAAAAAAACATCAATTATTTAAAGAGGTGAGTGGAGCTATTTTGTATTCATTGGAGCTGAGGTTTGAGGTAGCATTGTAAATGACACTCAAGTCATTGAGTTTCATTAAGACAAACTATGATGCCATTGTTTTCTTATACTTTCCTTTAAAAATAACATTGTAAAGAGCCAAGGGAACATCAATGCTGACTAAACAAAAACGTTTATGGCCTTAGAATCATTGAATTTCATTAAAACAAGCTATAATGTCATTGTTGTCTCATGCTTTTCTTTAAGAACGTTTTCATAAAATAAAGTTTAATAAATAATATTATTTTATAATAAATTGATAATTGTTTTTAATAATTAAATAATAATATTGTGTAAAATGATATTTAATTTAAAATTATTATAACCATTTAAAAAACATTAATTTTAAAATACCCTACTTTTAAAATATAAGGTCTGATCAATCAACTTAAATAAATCTATTAATTTATAAATAAAAATTACATGTTTACATTGATCATACAACTGTATGGCTTACGGATTTGCCGGTGAAGGATTTGGATTTAGCGCACTTCACAATAGGCGCGCTTCAATTTGTTTGAAGAGTCCCAGACAAGCCTGAAATTTGAAGGGCTACAGCCCATACCTACTCTCTAAGCCCGTATAGACACGTTAACAATTACACGCTGTAATAATTGTATCCCGTCATATTCACATTTAAATTTATGTGATACTCGTCATCAATTATAATAGGGACCGTAAATATAACTTTATTGTTTTAATGTTATTGCATGTCTGGATTTCCAAAACATGTTTTTGTTCTTTCTAACAGTGGGGCACTTTAATTGGCTATGGTGATGGTTCTCAAAATGAAGTATTATGTGATAAGAAGGTTGAAAGAGACCTACTAAGGTACTTAGGGGTTATGATGGTAGGGATGAAATAAAAATATTAATAAATAAATTTGTTATTTTTTTAAATGGTTTTATTTATTTCAGTTATTAATTTTTATTTTAGCAGCGAATTTACTATTTTATTTAATATTTCACAACTTAATAGCTTAGTAAACAAAATATAATGAAAATAGTAAAATTTATGTATAAAAGTATAAAAAAATTTAACACTTGTAAATCTGTATAAAACAGATAATAAAACATGAAAGACAAATAAATGCCATTAGATTTTCACTTTATAGTTAAAAATAAATTCCAAATGGCTTAATCTAAACAACCCACATATTAACTCTGTAAAAGATAAAATGTGAACAGAATTGAAAAGAAAGAGATGTAGCTATCAGGTCTGGCCTGCACGTGGAGACTACACTCACAAAACTTGAGAGATCATTCTCGTTCACTCTATATTCTAATCAATCAAAGATTACATCATTAAATACAATACTAGGAAATAGGAAGTTGCACCCAAACCCCATAACTATAGGAATTAATCCTAAACTAGGGAGAAAGTTACAACAACTTAACCATTCTCTCCATTAATATCAAAATAATATTAATTATTCTCAACTCCCCCCTTAATGGAGAAAGTGTTCTCCTGAACTCCTAGCATCTTTCTAAACAATTCAAATTTCACTTGTGTAAGAGGCTTTGTAAAAATATCAACCACATTGTCACAAGTTTTACAATATTCAACAGCAATTTCATTTGACTGTATTTTTTCTCTAACAAAATGGAACTGAGTGTCTATATGCTTGGTGTTTTTGTGAAACACTGGATTGTATGCTAATTTGATGGTGCTCTGGTTGTCGCTTTTGATAGAAGTGGGTTGCTTCTATTCTTTTCCTGCATCTTTGAGAAGTCTCCTCAACCAGATCGCTTCACATGTTGCTGCACACAATGCTTGATACTCAGCTTCACATGACGACAAAGCTACAGTACTTTGTTTCTTGCTGCTCCATGCTATGACCCCGGAACCTATGTTGAATGCATAACCTGTGATGGACCTCCGATCATCCAGGTTACCTGCCCAGTTTGAGTCTGAAAAACCTGCTAGAGTAACATCAGATACATCAGTGTATAAAATACCAAAATGAACAGTACCACAAAGATACCTCAACACGCTTTTTGCTGTTGTCCAGTGACTTTCACGCGGTTTCGACATGAATTGACTCAACACACTAACTGAGTATGCCAAGTCAGGTCTGGTTGTTGTAAGATATATCAGGCTGCCAACCAGCTGTCTGTACATTGTGCCATCTACCTCCTTAGTGCCATCATCACTGCTCAATTTCAGATTATGCTGCAATGGTGTCACTGTTGTTCTACACTGATCCATACCAAACTTTTCCAACAGATTTTTAGCATACTTCCCTTGGGTAAGAAAAGTTTGCCCAGTATCTCTGAATACTTCTAATCCCAGACAATAGTGAAGGCTTCCAAGATCCTTCATTTCAAAAACTTGTGCCATAAGCCTTTTGATTCCTTTGATTAAATCATATGCATTTCCTGTTATAATCATGTCGTCCACATACAAGGAAATCAAAATAATCTACCCCTGATTATTGTACTTGGTATACAAATTTGGGTCATTTAAACTTCTATGGAAACCATACTCTATAAAGAAATAATCAACTTTTTCGTACCAAGACCTGGGTGCTTGCTTTAAACCATATAAAGCCTTTTTCAATCTACAAACAATATGTTCCTGCCCTTGCTTTACATATCTTTCTGGCTGTACTAAGTAAATTTCTTCTTTTAAATCACCATTTAAAAATGCAGATTTAACATCAAGCTGGTGTAATTCCCAATTATATTTAGTAGCTAAAGCAATAAGCATTCTGATTGTATTTAGCTTTGCTACAGGTGCAAAAGTATCATCAAAATCTATACCTTCCTTCTGTGAATATCCTTTTGCAACCAACCTAGCTTTTAACTTATCTATATTTCTGTCTGCATTCATTTTTGGTTTAAACAACCACTTGCATCTTATGGGTGTTTTATTCTTAGGCAGCTCAACTAAATCCCAAGTATCATTTCTAAAAATTGATTCCATTTCTTCATCCATTGCAGCTCTCCATTCCTTAAATTGACTAGCTTCTTTGTAATTAGAGGGTTCTACAATGTTCAAAACTTCTGACATCAAAGCATAGTTTCTCAACTTCAATGGTAATTGAGTCTTCCTACCTGACCTCCTTGGTAGGGGACTTACCTCAAATTTGTTTTCCTCTGCAATAACTGGGCCTGCTTTTTCACCTTCTTGCTGTTCTTCTTCATTTTCTTCTTTCTGCTCCTGTTCCTGCTCCCTTTCATCCTCGCTGCTTTCCTCCAACAGCAATGGAATGTGCCAATCATCTCCAACATCAGCTTTCCTTTCTTGTACCTGTTCATGAAAGACTACATCTCTACTTGCAAATGTCTTACGAGACTCAGGATTGAACAGTTTGTATGCTTTAAACTCTTTGCCATAACCAACTAAGATGCATTTGAGTGCCTTAGGGTCTAATTTCTTTCTATCAGCTTTGGGTACATGTGCAAATGCCTTTGACCCAAAGACTCTTAAGTGGTTTACTGCTGGTTAAATCCATATAAGGCTTCAAAAGGGGTTTTGAAGCCAAGAAACCTAGTAGGACTTCTATTTTTCAAATATACAGTAGTATTTATCGCTTCTGCCCAAAAAATATTAGATAGACCCTTACCTTGCAGCATGCTCCTTGCACACTCCACCAAGGTTCTATTTTTACGCTCTGAAACTCCGTTTTGCTATGGTGTATGCGGCACTGTATATTGTTGAACAATCCCATGAGTTTTACAGTATTTCATGAATTCCTTTAATTTGTATTCTCCTCCTTGATCAGATCGGAGAATTTTAATACTTTTTCCAAACTGTTTTTCCACTAGGGTTTTGAACTCTATAAAACATTGGAAACTCTGACTTTTCTTGTTTAAAAAATAAATCCATGAATACCTAGTGCAGTCATCAGTAAATAACAAAAAATAGTATGCTCCCCCTAGCGACCTTATCTGCATGGGACCACATACATCAGTGTGCACTAGCTCTAAGATTTCTGTTTGCCTCCTCCTATCATGCACATGAAACTGTTCTCTGTGCATCTTTCTTAAGGCACAACCATCACAGTTTAACTGAATGTTACGAAAGATGGGGAGACCTTCGACCATACCTTTCTTTTGTAACACCATGAGATTCTACAGATTCAAATGACCAAACCTCTGATGCCAGAGTTGTTCAGCTGTCGACTCTCCTGCAACCATAGCTTTCTTTGGTATACTTTTTGCATCCAACCTGTATAGGCTTCCAACTTGCATGCCTGTTGCAACAATTTCATTCCTGCAATCCTTTATCACACAGTGAGTCTTGAAGAATTCGACATGCATATCTTGATCAGCCATCATGGATACAAATATCAGGTTTTTCTTTATTCCAGGTACATATAAAACATTTGAAAGGTGACTAAATTTTCCATTTGGTAATTTAACTGAAATCACCCCATGACCTTTAATCTGATATCCATTATCATCCCCTAGATATATTTTTGATCCATTTATAATTTCTTCAAGACTATCAAAAAATTCCTTATTACCTGTCATGTGAGAGGATGCTCCGGAATCGACATACCAGATGTCATCTTCATTCGATGCTGAAAGGGCACAGTTGACTGTGAACAGTCGAAATTCATGACTGAGTTTCTTCTTCAACAAAATATCTCTGTGTTTTTGGATTTACCTGTTCCTCCTTGGCCTCATCAGCCTGCTTCTTATAATAACAATCTCTCTGTATATGACCCATTTTTCCACAATAATAACATTTCTTTTCATAATGATTTGCAAGCATACCTTTATGAGAATGCGGATTCTTCTGTGATGTTCCTCCTTTTTGCTTTGATTGTTGTTGTGACTGCCTTCCTTTAGATAGTCGTCGTTTTGCCACCAGCACGAGATCGTCACTTTGGGGGTTCAGATTCAGGTTTTGTCGTCGATCTTCCTCTTGCTGCAAGATCGCAGTGAGATCATTGAACGTGGATATTTTCTCCCTTGCCAAGACTCCCGTGATGAAGATTTGGAAATCATCACTCATCCCATTCATTGTAATTGCAACAAGATCTTCATCAGCCACCGCCACTCCAATGGCCCCCAATCCGTCTTTAACATCCTTAATTCGTGCGACAAATGCAGTAGCAGACTCCCTTTCGTCCATCCTCATTTAAAATAGCTTGCTTTTCAGAGCTAAAACTCTGTTTGTATTCTGGGTCTCATACAGATTTTTGATTTTCGTCCAGATCTCCGCGGACGTTTTACAATCTCTAATGTGCGCAATAACATTGTCTTTCACAGACATCTTTAACAGGACTTTGGCCTTGTTTTCTCGTTTTTCCCAGTCTTCCTTCTGTGTGGTTGCAGCCGGCTTCTGCTCATCGGCTGTCACTATAGCCCAAGCATTTGCACCTTCGAGCAGAGTCTGGATCTTAAACTTCCAGTTCGTGAAGTTAGACCTGTTGAGTTTACCAGACTTGTTAAGGTAAGATTCCATCATATTACTCATTGTGAATCTACTTAACAACGACAAAAAACAATACCTGTCAGATCGATCTGTCACCTCTGCCACCGATCTGCAGTGTCTGGCACCCCCGCTCCAATGAGCAAATTCGGCGTTTCCAACACAACCGAAACAATGATCTGATCACAATTGATCCGATCCACCTCTCCCGGATTGATCTGCCACTTTGCCGATCCTACTCTCCTTGTAGATCGCCAAAACGAAGTCGAGGTTTCCCGCAGATCTCCTTTGGCGCTTTCCCGATCTGTCTCTCCCGGACGGATCTACAACTCCACCGATCTGCACCGTTTGCAAACCGCCAAACGAAGTTCACGCTGTTTGCAGATCCCTTTGGCGCATCCCCGAGCGAAAAATCCACGCTAATTAAAGATTGCTTAGAGTAATTTTATTGGCGCAACTTTCCCGGTAACATTCGCGCTTAGCGTGATTTATCCCTCAAACTACGCACTTTAGTGCGATTTATCCCTCAAAATCCGCGCTAATTCCTCTTCTGGTGCGACTGTGAGCGCAAAATCCGCGTTAATCGCCCTTTCTACTCAGAAAATAAAATAAAATAAAATAAAATTCTGAGCCCGAGCCAGGGGTTATGCAGTCCACTTGCTCACTTGAGCACAGAGCTCTCGTGTACACACAGCCACAAAGGCACTTCAAGCCACACAGGCAAGCTAGCTACTACAAGCACTTCAGCCTCACAGGTGATAAAAGATCAGGCTCACTCAATCTGAGCTCTGATACCAAGATCAGATGTGAACAGAATTGAAAAGAAAGAGATGTAGCTCTCAGGTGTGGCCTGCACCTGGAGACTACACACCTGGAGACTACACTCACAAAACTTGAGAGATCACTCTTGTTCACTCTATATTCTAATCAATCAAAGATTACATCATTAAATACAATACTAGGAAATAGGAAGTTGCACCCAAACCCCATTACTATAGGAACTAATCCTAAACTAGGGAGAAAGTTACAACAACGTAACCATTTTCTCCATTAATATCAAAATAATATTAATTATTCTCAAATGTAAATAAAGGAAATTCAGGTACCCTATAGAGATTTTGGTAAATCTGGTTTATAACTATTAAATTTCAGAATTTTGGGTGCTCCAAGTTTTTGATGAAATTGAATCCATTTCCACCCAAAAAACCATTCAAACCCTACAGCGTTCTGATTTTTTAATTTTTTTGCCAGATTCCCAGGAACAAATCTACCTACGAGGCATTCTGATTTTTTAATTTTTTTGCCAGATTCCCAGGAACAAATCTACCTACGAGGCATATTTGTAGGGTTGTTAGAAACGCCTGTAATTTCAAATTCTAGGCCTGGTCCCAAAAATTGTGTAGGCAACCAATATGTACAACATCAGCCTTTAATGCGTCTGAGTAAAGTTCAGTTCATCGCGTTTTTTTTCTTCGCGTCTCATGTCCCACGACCCTTCTCCGTGAATGCCAAAGCGTGCCTTGGCCTTTCGTGAAAGGCACCAACTGGCTCGATGTCAACTTGTCATGAACGAATCAATTCATCATCATTCAGGTGTCACATGCCGTGGGAATTCCAATATGCTAGTTGGATAAAGCACGCCGATGTCGATCGTGGATAAAATACATTAAAAGTAGGAAGAATGGACAGGGGGCGGAGTACCTGTGCCGCTATACTTATAAGATAGGATGAAGTGAATGGGATTGTAATCGAAGGAAGTGGCCTGGAAATTGCTGGGGTTGTTGGACGGAAGGGAAGAGGGAGAAGCCTAGTGAGCGATCATACTCAGATTGTTGTTGTTGGTGAAGGGGAATGCTGCGTCGATGGAGGTGGAGCCTGGAGGTATATTTTAGCGTTAGGTATGTACTAGCACCTCATTGATAGTGGAAAATTTGCAGAGCAACAGCACAAATCAGAATTCGAGCTGAAGAGGATAATTATCAAAAGGTATATTTTTCACTGAACTCTAGACCCTACACAGTTTCAAACAGATGTATCGGATTTAGTCACTTGTCTACATGATTTGCTCCAATTTGTATGGTTGCGTATTGAAGAATTTGTATTTGTATCGCGGGAAGATGTTTTGTGTTGACCCATTATTTGTGAAATGCCTGCCTCTGCCAGAAATGGATGGGAATTCGTCTTTGGACGTGTATAATGAATATGAGAAGCTCGTTCTACGAATGAATATGCCCAAGTTAGTATTTTTTTATATGGTTTTAGTTTTTAGAGTAAAAAAAATTGGTTTGGTTTGGTTTTGTATTGAAATTATTTTTCCATTATTAATGTGATTAATCTGAAAACAATTTCCATAAAAATAACGATATAGAATACAAAATCTGAAATCCAAACAAAATAAATTACCATTTTTTTTCCTGAGGGAAATTTAGCTCACTATTGACCAATCTTTCTGTTTTGTTTTGATTTGATTTTAGGGTCGTGGTTGATAACACCGTCTGTGAAAACGCAACATTGGTGAAGGTGAAGCCCTTGGCTTTCTGAATCTTGATCTGAATGTTTGGAATCCATCCTATGTAGGGTAGTGTAGTTTTTCACTATGCATTTGTTCTGTCCAAATTGCTTTCGGGCTTTAGTGAGAAGTGAACCTCCAGTTTCCGGGATGTAGAGTTAAATTAATAACTGATATAGAGGATTTCCTTCTTACAGGTCGACAGTGCAAACAAGCATGGTATTCTGTTGGAGGCTGTTCAAGTCCTGGCAGACTTGAACCTTAATATCAAAAAGGCTTATGTTACATCAGATGGGATATGGTTCATGGACGGTATGCTGTAGTTATGTTTATGTTTTGTGGGCTAATACTCTTTACCGTTGTTTTAGTCCTGCTCTTCACAATTTCTTCTGCTGCGGCAGTTTTCCATGTCACGAACGAAAATGGCGAAAAACTTAAAGATGAAGGCATAATTGGATACATTCAGAAGGTATGCATAATTTTATGTCAAACCCTAGTTATAAGCCATACAAAAAAAATTATAATTTTTCCTCAATGATACACTTGTTGTATTGCAGACTTTGGCAACAAATCCTTGCATACTTCCTTTGTTTGGAAAACCAGTGGGTGTAGCGGTAGCAACTCAACATACAGCGATTGAATTAACGGGCACAGACCGACCGGATCTACTATCTGAAATATTTTCCGTACTCAGTGACCTAAAATGTAACGTTGTGGAGGCAGAGGTGTGGACTCACAACAGGAGGGCTGCTTGTCTTGTTTACGTTACTGATGAGGAAACTGGTGCTGCCATCGAAGACCCACAAAAGATTTGTAAAACTCAAGAGCTCTTGGAAAATGTAATGAGAGGAAACAGCGACATTCAAGGTGCTAAAACTGTGGTGTCGGTGGGATTCACTTCCACAGAAAGGCGTCTGCATCAATTGATGTTTGCTGATGGTGATTACGACAAACTGGACGGAACCGGAGGCCAGGCACCTCCTCCTCTATACGGCAATGATGACAACACCAAATTTCTTGTGACTGTTGACAACTGTTTGGAAAGGGGGTATTCTGTGGTGAATGTTCAGTGCAAAGACAGGCCTAAGCTTCTCTTTGATGTTGTTTGCACCTTGACTGATATGGAGTATGTTGTCTTTCATGCCACTATACACACTGAAGGCCCACAAGCTTTTCAGGTATAGCTTCAGAACTTGATTTTTGGTAGGGTCTTTTCTCTTTTCAAATATTTCTTCATCTTTGATATGGTCAAAACGGGTATGCATAAACTAGATGTATGTAGTTGCAGGTCACATCCCTACTGGGTTTCAGATTTATTTTAATTAGGTTAAAGAATTTTTTTTATCATTTTAAGAAATGGTTTTGGAGGAGTTTTCAGGAGTACATAGTATATAGTCTTGCAGGCGATTGGACTGTAAGACTTTTTTTTAACCAAACCTCCTGCACACGTAGCTTTTGGACCATAGTTTTGGGACCAAACCTCCTTCACCCTTTGGACCACAGCTTAGGGATTAATTAGGTTAAAGAAGTTAATTAAAATTTATCTGAATTCCTCTTCTTCTGGGTTTGAAGCTCGCTGTGACATGTTTGTCTGTAATGCTATTATTTACCTTGATTCCTCTGAATAGTAAGTAGATATTTATGTAGTAAGTAGATATTTATGGTTTACCGGGCTGGTACAGTGAACCACTAATAATAATAATAATAACATTAATAATAATAATAATAATAAGTTAAAGAAGAGTTGGGGAATTTATTTCTGTTCTTTTCTGTTGCGATGCAGGAGTACTACATCAGGCATGCTGATGGATCTCCTGTGAATTCAGAAGCAGAGAAGCAGCGTGTGATTCAGTTTTTGCAGGCTGCAGTTAGAAGAAGAGCATCAGAGGTAGGAGTCCATGGAGCGCATCAATGCTTAAGACTTGGGGTTACCAGTGTAGTCAAATTTGTTCCTTCTTAAACCTTACTTAAGTTAGTGGGAGTTTTGTTGATAATGGTTTTATGAATTCAGGGCATGAGACTGGAACTATGTACCGAGGATCGAGTTGGGCTTCTGTCGGATGTGACTCGCATATTTAATGAACATGGGATGTCAGTTACAAGAGCAGAAGTATCAACCCGGGGTGATAAGGTAGCTGACGTGTTCTATGTGACTGATACAGCTGGAAACCCTATTGATACCAAGACGGTAGAAGCTGTTCGGCAAGAAATTGGACATTCAGTCTTGCAAGTGAAAGACGAGAATATGAATGCAAAATCTCGTCCAAGGGAACCTGTGATCCAATTCTCCCTGGGTAATCTCATCAAATTGAAGTCGGAGCGTTTTCTCTACAATCTTGGATTGATTAAATCCTATTCTTAGATGAATAGGATTATGTGTACAGGCTATACTTGCGGGTTGGGCGAACAGAACAGTAGAGGAAATGATGCGTTTTGCCCTTCGACCATACTGGCAACACAAATTTCAGGGACGAGCTTTAAGTTTGTGGGCCTCTTTGCAAGTTGTATAAATCATGGTTTTTAGAAACGGTTGTGACTAGGTTTTTTACAGACTAAAATTGGTGTGGTTCCAACATAATTGAAAATGCAATTGTCACAGGGCGTTTCAACATCTGAAAAGCACAATACGACCGGGGCTTGCCAGGCTTCGAACAGGAGACTACCCTGGACGAGTGCTAGATTGGTTGAGCCAAAAACTCTGATGTTGGTTTTTGGCTCAGTGTAGTTTTCGTTTATGTATTGGAATATATTAGTTTTTCTTTGTATAATATTGGTTTATGTATTGGAAAAACACCATATATTCAAAAATATTAGTTTTTCTTTGTATAATATTGGTTTCTGTATTGCAAATTGTTAGGTGTTTTTTTTATTTTTTTGGTGTATAAATTGGTTAATTTAAAAAATTTTAAGGCTGTGGTTGCAAGTAGTGTTCTCAATTTTAAAATTTTGGGTTCTTTGAAAGAAAATCTATGTCCTTCAAACTTTGATCTGTGAAACTATTTTTAAAAATTAAGAATATAACTTGGTGGAAGATTATGGGCCACCTAGGTTGACTCGAGGATAAATCTATTTGAAGGTGGGGAAAAGGCAGTGAATAAACACTGAGCAGTTCACCTAAAAAACCTGATTATTGGGATATACACAGTCTCAATATGATCCGAAATGTTTCAACTCACTAAATATCGCAAAATTTATTTGCATTTTTTGCTGCACTATTTCGTACATCATACTTCTAATATTGGAACAGTCTAGTCAATGCATCAATCTTCGCTGTTCCCCGGGCATGACGCAAGTGATAAGCAGCAGACATATGCACTGGGCCAATTGGGTTCCTGCCAGTAATGAACCGCCCAGTTTAGAAGTCTTTTTGGTCCGATGTTATGGAGATTTTTTTTGTTTAAATCTTTTTCAATATGGTTTAAAAAGTCACTTGAGTTTTTAAACAAACATAAATCAAACAATTCATAATTAAACCGGTCATTCTAACGATTTCCTACTAAATTTTGAACCAATTTAATTAAAAAAAAAAAAATAAAAACCTTTATAAGTTCCAACAAATACACTATCTTTCAAGATCCACATTGGAGCATCCAACAAATACACTATCTTTCAAGATCCACATTAGACCAATTGCCGGCACCGTCAGAGGTCATTTCCACAGAGACTTGGCTTTCCTTCATCCAGTAAAAACTTGAGAAGAAAATTCCAAATATCTCCGTCTTGGATGGTCAGCCTAAAGGTGATTACCCACCGCACTGAGCGGTGGGTGGTGGGTGCATATGGAGAGAAAATGGGATGTCATCTCGGTTTGCTTAGCAATTTGATTTATTCCAAATTAATGGTTGTTTTCAGTTTATTAGTTTATGGTTGGGTTTTTTTATTGGTTTTAGTTTAATTTTAAGGGATATATTTGGTTTATTGTGATAATGTTTGAAGAGTAGATAATTTTGGGATAGATTCCATTTTTGTTAAGCGATAAGTTATTAGTATATTTGATTTTTGGATTATTGACTATTCTAAGAAACTAGTTTTTCCCAAATTATTCCAACAATTCAACATGATCAAAAAAAGAAAGAAAGAAAAGAAAGATATGGTGTTTTCAATCCATTTTTACACCTCTACACTAGTAGTTGTGATTGAACAATCCATAAACAAAGAAATTGAATTTGGAGACAGTACTAAAAAATACAAGGAATACTATTTTTTATCCCACACATTTGCCTTCAATTACCACACATTTATATAGTTGGTCTCAAATCCAACTAATTTCAAACATAGACATGGAAGTTGGTATATGTCAAGAGTAGCGTAGGGAAGACATGAAATGAGAAACCAAGCAAGAGGAGCTCAGAGGGGTGGATCACTAGGAGCTACCTCAAGCAAAATGCCACACACACTTCACATTAATCTCCAATATTAAATAGATACAACTTGTTAGGGACAACAAATCATATCCCTGAATAATAGGAACTAAATAACTATGAAAAGGAAAATCACAACTATGTAACAAGAATAGCTTAATCTCCATTAATTCTAACACTCCCCCTTAATGGAGAAAGGGTTCTTAAACACACCTAATATGTCCCTAAACAATTCAAACTTTAGTCTTCCCAGAGGCTTAGTAAATACATCAGCTATATTATCACAAGAATTACAATATTCAACACAAATTTCTTTGGACTGCACCTTTTCCCTAACAAAATGAAATTGAGCGTCTATGTACTTAGTGTTTTTATGAAACACAGGATTGTAATCCAATTTGATGGAACTTTGATTATCGCAATTGATAACCTTAGCTTCTATCTGTTCTTCCCTTGCATCTTGGAGAAGTCTACGCAACCAAACTACCTCACATCCTGTTGCACACATAGCTTGATATTCTGCTTCTGCTCAGGATAAGAATATAGTATGCTGCTTCTTGCTACACGAAGATATGACCCTGGATCCAATGTGAAAGGCGTAACTTGTAATTGATATTCTATCATCTAAATTTTCCGCCCAATTAGAGTCTATATAACCTATCAAGCTAACATCAAATGAGTCAGAATACAAAATACCAAAGTTTGAAGTTCCTTGCAGATACCTTAGTACTCCCTTTGCTACAAGCCAATGGTTCTCATGAGGTTGAGTCATGAACTAACTCAAAACACTCACTGTATAAGCTAGATTTGGTCTCATTGTAGTCAAATAAATAAGACTACCAACCAATTGTCTGTACAATGTTGCATCCGCATATTTCAAACCATCATTCATGTGAAGTTTGTTGTTTTATTGTAAAGGCACAAATGCAACCTTGCACTCATCCATTTTAAATTTAGTCAAAAAACTCTTAGCATACTTACCTTGGGATGAGAAAGTTTGGCTTGAATCTCTCCAAACTTCTAGATCCAAACAGTAATGCATTTCTCCAAGGTCCTTCATCTCAATTTTTTTGTGATAACTACTGCTTGATTTCTTCAATGAGATTGTTTGCACTCCTTGTCATGATCAGATCATCTACAGATAAACAAATCAACACTATTTGCCTCTCATCATTAAACACAATACACAAATTAGGATCATTTTTGCTCTGTTTATATCCATTCATGAGGAAAAATGAATCAATTTTGTCGTACTAGGATCTAGGAGCTTGTTTTAAACCATATAAAGCTTTATTTATCCTATAGACTAAATTCTCTTCTCCCTTCTTAACAAACCCCTCAGGTTGCACTAAGTATACTTCTTCTTTTAAATCACCATTTAAGAAAGCACATTTAACATCCAATTGGTGTATTTTCCAATGATGCTTAGTGGCTAAAGCAATAATCAATC
Source organism: Pinus taeda (assembly GCA_000404065.3). Classification (NCBI taxonomy): domain Eukaryota; kingdom Viridiplantae; phylum Streptophyta; class Pinopsida; order Pinales; family Pinaceae; genus Pinus; species Pinus taeda. The sequence continues at coordinate 73,197 of APFE030755580.1, forward strand.
GAATAGTATTTAATTTTGCAACAAGGGCAAATGTTTCCTAAAAATCAATACCTTCTTTCTGGAATACCCCTTTGCAACCAACCTTGCTTTATACTTATCAATAGGCCCATCTGCTTTAAATTTCAACTTTAATAACCATCTGCAACCTATGGGTTGTTTACCATGAGGAAGCTTTACTAGATCCCAAGTATTATTCTTAATAATAGATTCATATTCCTCTTTCATTGCTTCCTTCCATTCAAAACCCTTACTAGCTTCATGAAAATTAGAAGGTTCTGCAATGTTTAAGATACTCGTGATGAGCACACAATCCATATACCGAGCTAGTAACTGTTTCGGCCTACTAGATCTTTTTAGTGGTGGGATGTCAACTATTCTTCTTTGTTCTTCTCTTTGTGGACTAAACTTAATTTCCTCCTCTTTATCTTGCTGTTGTTGCTGCTATTGTTGTTGATGTTGCTGTTGATTGATCCCTGTTTCAACATCCTCAACTGAAAGTAATGGTACATGCCATTCTTCATTATCTTGAACAAGATTTCCATCATCAACTTGTTCATGGAATACTACGTCTCTACTAATAAACGCCTTGTGAGTAGAAGCATCAAACAATTTGTAAGACTTATACTCACTGCAGTATCCAATGAAAGTACATTTAATGGCCTTTGAATCTAACTTCTTCATGTTTTCTTTGGGAGCATGTGCAAAAGCTTGACAACCAAATACTTTAAGATGACTTACCGTAGGCTTGAAGCCAAATAATGCTTCAAAAGGAGTTTTATAATCAAGACTTTTAGTGGGACTCCTATTCTTCAAATACACTGCAGTATTGATAGCTTCTACCCAAAAACCATTAGTTAGATTCTTACCTTTCAACATACTGCGAACACACTCCACTAGTGTTCTGTTTTTCCTCTTAGCTACAACATTTTGCTAAGGAGTGTAAGGTGTTGTAAATTGTTGCTATATCCCATTCTCTTTCCAGTATTTGATGAAATCCATTTTCTTGAATTCTTCGCCTTGATCTGATAGAAGAAATTTGATGAAATTTCTTGTCTGCTTTTCGATCATGTTCCTGAACTGCTTGAAATATTTAAAGGCATCACTCTTCGGTCTAAGAAAATACACCTATGCAAATCTTGTACAATCATCAACAAAGATAAGAAAATAGTAGGCCCCACCTAACGATCTTGTTTGTATAGGCCCAAATAAATCAGTGTGTACAAGTTTGGGTGTATCCCTATGTTTCCTATCTTTAAAAGCAAGAAATTCATCTTTATGATGTTTACCGAATGCACATGCTTCACAATCAATATGCAACGTTTTCACAATAGGAAGACCATCTACCATACCTTTGTTCTGCAATAGAAGAAGGTCACTGAAATTGATGTGCCCAAGTCATTGATGCCACAAATTTTTGACAGATTTATCTGATGACATCAATGCATGTTGTGGTGTACTCTTCACATCGAGTTTGTAGAGTCCTCCTGACACCTATAGAAATAGGCTTCATTTGGTCCAACAAGTCTTTAGTAATACAATAATATTTAAAGAATTCTACCTTGAGATCCTAATCTGTAATTTTTGATACATAAATCAGGTTCTTCTTAATACCAGGTACATACCACACATCAGATATATTCCTGATATTTCCATCAGGCAGAATCACAAGAACATCTCCATGTCCCTTGATCTCGTACCCTCTATTATCTCCAAGGTATACTTTTACTCCAGCGTTGGATTCTCTAAAATTTCTGAACCATTTCTTTTTACCTGTCATATGCAAGGAGGCACCAGAATCTACGAACCAAATATCTGATTCATCCTCCTCAATGGATAGTGCAGTCTCAGCGATAAATAATCTGACATCCTGGTTCTAATCTACATCAACCAGATGACGTGCATGTCTTCTCTGCTTGTACTTCTCCCCATCTGCCTTTTTCTTATGGAAAAATTTAGCAATATGGCCTATCTTACCACAATAAAAAAATTTAAGAGAAGAATCATGTTTATGCGAGGTCATACCTTGTCGTGTCCTTTTTCGTGATACATTGCCTTTCCTGTGATCAGCCACTGCTTTCCCCTTCGGCTTGAACTTGGTCATCAATGCAAGATCTAGATTTTGAGGTTTGAGAGACAACCTCCTTCCTCTTCTTGTAGCAAGATCCTGGTAATCTCTTCAAAGCCTAGAGGCTTTTCTCTTGCATTCAATCCCATTATAAACACCTGATAATCATCCGTCATGTCATTCATGGTAATCATCACTAGATCATCATTCGCCACAGTTTGACCGATATCAGTTAGTTTATCTTTAACCTCCTTTATCTGAGATATAAATGAAGAAACTGACTCATTCTCCTCCATCTTGATGGGGAGAATCTTCTTCCTGGGGTACAAAGTTCGACTAGTGTTCTTGATCTCGTACATTTCTTTGAAAATCATCCATATATCATTCGTCATCTTGCACTCCCAAATATGAGGGATGATGCAATCTTTGACTGATAACTTGAGGAGAACCTTTGTCTTCATCTCCCTTTTCTACCAGTCTTGAATTGTTGTATTCGATCCACCAAATGCAGTAGTCGGCTTGACCTCATCACCGGTGGCAATGCCGTAGGCATTTTGTCCCTCAAGCAGAGTCTAGAGCTTAAACTTCCAATTAGTGTAATTGGAACAATCAAGCTTATTACTCTCATTAATATAAGCTTCAGCAATTTTATTATTCATTTTGAATGAATAAAAACTTAAATAATTTAAACAAACCCCAGATCTTCTTTACAAAAAATGGTGACCCCAGATCCCCTTTTTTCTTCTAAATTCCCTCTTAATATAAGATAATAATTCCTTAAAATAATGAGAGCCCTCCAAAATTTGTAATTAAAGCTTTGAAAAAAAAACTTCAATTAAAAAAAACTTAATTATGTGAGCGATAATTATTGAAGCGTTTTTTTAAGAAACGAATCATAGGAGACCGCCTTCAGTCATGCTCATGCTCCACAGACGTAGCACATTGTATATCACACATAAATTTTGGAAATCACACCTGTTCTGTTGGCCCTTCCACGTCTGGTGATATAAAAAACGTTAAGAAAGTAGCATGCGATCCCTGCACATTTAGATCACTGCACCATTAAAATTCTCCTCTGCCACATGGATTCTGCTCTACCTTCCTCCCCATTAGCACCACAGTCATATGCCTTCTACATGCTGGTGTCCTCAACGCGTTGCTAGATGAGTGTAGTAGATGGGAGCAATAGTAGGATGTCAATGCTTCTGCATGCAACCTTCACATGGCAATCTGCACCACATCTGGCCTCTCTCAACCCACTATGCACAGCAATTAGATGTCAACGCCTCAACCATGGTGTTCAAAGGAAAGGAGGCAGCTACAGGGTCGTGTAGCCACCATGCAGTCGTCACATCACAATTTCTATCGAGCAAATCCAAATCTTCAAAGTGGCCTACCGAAATTCGAAGTGATGATCTATCTTGTTCGAGATGCAGATCAAAGAGCTCCTCCTTGCGGCTCTACTTGGTGATCTGCCCTCCTAGTGATCCAGCCTCCGCACCTCCTAGTGATCTGGCCTCTGTACCTTACCTCGGTATCCAACAACGACGGCTTTCACGCAGATCTCCTCCACGCGAATGCAGCAGAAGATAGATGCGCTTATCCACCATGGAGTTGCAAAGATAGTCGCAGCTATACAGCTCGATGTCGCGACGTTCCACCCAAAGCTCGCGTCAAGTTTCCAAAACGAAGACTGTGAAGTGTTACAATGTGCTCGTCACACTTTTCCACCCAAACCGCACGACGAATCTGCTTCAGTCACGCCCTTCACTCAGCGTACATGATTAACAACCCTAAGATCTAATACCATGTCAAGAGTAGTGCAGGGAAGACATGAAATGAGAAACCAAACAAGAGGAGCTCACAGGTACGGATCACCAGGAGCTACCTCAAGCAAAACACTGGACAAGCTTCACACTAATCTCCAATATTAAATAGATACAATTTGTTAGAGACAGCAAATCATATCCCTTGAGAATAGGAACTGAATAACTATGAAAAGGAAAATCACAACTACGTAACAAGAAGAGTCAATTCTCCATTAATTCTAACAATATATTCTCTCAACAAAATCCATGAGCAACTCTAAACTTAGCATGAAAGCATTATCTCCACATTCCTCCCTTATTGCTTACATGGAAAACATTAAAGAAACATGTTACAACAACAAGAATGATCTTTGTGTGACTGAATTTCATCAACACTTACACTCACTTTGGAATCTCATAGGCAACACTATCTCTTCACCACCATAACTTTGAGCCACCACTTGACTTCCATTTAAAATATAATTGCTTATGACCATCATTGACGAACTTGCAAAATTGATACTTCTTGACCTCCCAAAGGAAAATCTCAATACTAAACCACTCTATGGGCTAACTTCCATTTATCAAAATGCAACCAACTACAATTTTCACAATTATATAGGTAAGTTGTCTAGATACTAAGTGTATTTAGAAGTCAATTATACAACTTAACAGTTTTTTTACCTACACACTTACATAGTCAAAAAAATAACCTATAACTAACGCTCTTGAAGCACCAAAAACAACAAGACCGATCAACATATAACAAATTCACATAATCAAATTAACAATATGTTCTCACCCAGAGAACTTAAACTATGTCACTCTGTTCATTAATTGGTTTTGCATATAATTTTAAGACAAAATAAATAGACTTATACAAAGAATAGATAATTCTAAACACGACCACATTATTTTATTAACTCATATCTAAAATGAGAAACACGGGTGTTCCAATTACCTATCGCAGTTGTAAACCCGTTGTACTGTAGAATAAACAAAAATATGAGCTCCAGCAACGTGACGTCCAAGGAAAAGACTATGTCATTGGCTTATTCCATGAGAGTATGCCATTGGCTTATACGTATTCTGGTGCCATGTGGCATATTACAAATGCATATTGAAATTGACTGACTGCCATCTGGAATCTTACGGAATACATCACTAAATGTGCGGTCCTTCCATTGAACACGAGGAAGTGCGTCAAGTCAGGAGCATCCGAGTTTAGACTATTTGTTGCTCATCATTCTTCATAGAGAGCTCTTCCAGGCATTTTCCGGTCGTTTTAGGAAAATGAAAATAAACCCTATAATGTTAGATTCTCCTAAGAGTACCAAAGAAGCTTTAACACCAATATCATTCTTTGTAGCCTCTGTCCTCTTCGTTGCCAGCTGCGTAGAAAAAAATCAATGGCTTTGGCTTGCGTGTTGCTTCGATTATGTTGTGGCATGTAGAACAAAGCCTGTTGGGAATTTTTGGTGATTCTAAACCAAATGAATAGAGAATGATGCTCTATTTTTTTTACACAGGATCTTAACACAGTGGAAATTAGAATTTGTTTGCTGCAGACAGAGTGTCAGCAACACACATAAAACTTGTATTTATTAAAAGACTCCTGTTACAAAAGATGGGTCTTCCTCTATCTGAGGGATTACACATGAACGCTTCAGTTCCACAACAAAAAAGAAATTTTCTCTACATTGTTGTGCATTACTACTCATCTACACTGCTGTGTCTACACATATATAGTGCATTAGAGGTCATAATAGTCCACCAGCTGCTTTAACTCTCTAAGAGAGTCTTTGCTGCAATCTGCTACTTCAGTGAACAAAATCTGATCTTCTCAGACATTCTGCTGTACTTTTTGAGTCGGTTGTGTGAAAACCCATAACTGATAAATGATGCGGCCGGCTCAAGGCTGGTTCTTTCCTTCTCGGCCATGCTTCTTCTTTAATGCTGTCGGTGAGCAGTTATGGCATAAAGCCAGGATCTGATCTTCCTCCTTCTTTGGGAACACAAACAGGTAAAGGGTGAAAAGACACTTATGGCGATGGTGTGGACAAGGTAAGAACAAATAATGGCTGTTGGATCAAAACGTATGGATGGTTGGGATCGTTTTTAGGTGAAGGTGCGATTTGCGATGGCTCAGGTCGCATCGCAATGTTGCGGAGGGCTTAACACGCAATGGCTTAAGGTTTGTGATTTGCGATCTGCGATCGCATCGCAGATAATAAGGGACGCAGGCGAAAGGGTAACCTCTGTGATTAGCGATGGATCGCATCGCAGGGAACTCCAATGGGGTTTCCGGAAATAGAACGTTGTGGTCGCTGTCACTCCACGACAGTTGAAATTATCATTCCAACAAAGCCATGCTGGGATTATTTCCATAAGGACGATGAATGTGGTCATGTTTGGACTAAAGCTTGAAAGGAAGATCATGTGTTGTGCTTGGCAATGTTGGTATCAAATACCAAGCATAAACATGAAGACTATCAAGAAGAAGAATCCCAAGCTAACTCTGCCTTTCTCACATGGATCCACAATCCACACAAAACACACTATCTCAACAATAGTCTAGATGGCAGTTGAGTTAGCTTTCTCACATGGATCCACAATCCACACAAAACACACTATCTCAACAATAGTCTGGATGGCAGTTTAGACATGTTAGCAATGGGACGCAGGGCTGCATTCGTTTTATGGGACCGAAGACAATTTCAATCACCAACGTTGGAGATTTGGAGCTGAGTCTTAGATAGGTGGTTTTTGGATAGAGAGGGGAATCTTCTGGACATTGGTTGTTTGTTGCATACATATATACACAGAAAAAATCCACATGGAAATCTTCACACAATGCTCTAACCCTATTTTATTTACAAAACAATAAAACTCAAAGCTTTCTCATATTTTGTCCTTCTAGCAAGGGAATTAGGCCAAAATAGGCTGAGATACCAACAAAGAAATTGAATTTGGAAACATCTTACTAATAAATGCAAAGAATAATATTCTTTATTGCACACATTTGCACTCAATTATTACACATTTATATAGTTGGTTTCATATCTAATTAATTTCAAACATAGATGTGGAAGTTCCAAACATTCTCCCAACTATATCCCTAACCAACTCTAAAGTCACATGGAAGCATTATCTCCAAGTAATAAACATGAGAACAAACATAGATATGGAAGTTGAGATATTCTCTCAAAAAAATCCCTAACTAACTCTAAAGTCACATGGAAGCATTATCTCCAAGTAATAAACATGAGAATCTTAACTAATTAACTAAATTATAACTTTAGTTTAAATTATTATTATTAATAAGAAATAATAAAAATAATTAATATATAAGTTTAGCATATATATATTTGAGAAAACATAGACGATTCTTAAGCATGGATATTTATCTCTCTTTATCAGGGATACCAAAATTTAACAATATCACATGCCCAAAAAATCATTACTCACTTCAAATGGAATTTCTTTTTAATTAGCCCATAGGCATGTGTATTTTGGAATAATATTTTCACTATAATAATTTAATTATGAATAATTATTAGGTAAATGGTAGAGATTAACCTCCACAAAATATTCTAAAATATTTTTACTAGAATACATAAATCAAGAGTTGAGATTTATCATCAAAATAATTGTGTCCATTTTAATTAAATTGATTAATCAAAAACATTTCATATGAGTAAGTGTCGAGTTATGGTTTTTGGGCATGTGGTATTGATAAACCATTGATATTGGTCCATGATATTCTAACAAAGACTCTTTACAAATTTAAGAATCTTCATTGTAAAATAGAAATATAAATACTTCATAGTTTAAAAAATCTTATTTATATATTATATATATTATTTTTACTTTTCTATTTTCTATTTTTATAAATAACAATAAAGTCATAATTTAGTTTTTTTTTTATGTTTGTTGTTACTTTTTTATTTTTTTATTTTAGCAATGTGTGGTTTATTATGGAATACATATTTTGATGTTTATTATAAATTGATATGGATATTTGAAGACTATTTAACTTATATAACTGACTTAATTAATTTAATTAAAAATGTAAAAATAATATAACTATTTTAGAGATAAATCTTAATCTTTGATTTGTGTATACTATTATGAATATTTTAGAATAATCTCATCCAGGGAATAATTAATAATACTTAAATTAAAATTCTGAAAACTCATTTCAAAATATACACGAAGTGATGAGGTTTATTAGATGCAAAATTCAGTTAAATTTTGTTTTTGTTTTAAGTCACCTATGCCCTGATCAATTGTGTGTATTAATTACCCATTGTATTCATTAATTGTTAATTGATATAGTTGACACTTGCACTGTCACCTGAACCAAGTTGCACCATTCCAGCGTTCAATTGTATTAGACAAATGCCATTGTTTATTTGTATCAAACAAATACAAAATCGTTTAAGCAAATGAATGTTGACCACTGACAGACCATATAGGGTTGTATAAAGTTGTATTCAAGTATCTTGTTATTTCTATCTAGAAAGGTTGAGGCTTGATTTGTGCTTTTAGCATGTTTCAAGCAGAGCTAGAACTGCGCTAGATAGGAACTTCAATAAATAGGTTGAAGCAACGTTGGAATTGCGTTAGACAAGCTTCTTTAGCTAAGATAAATCATTAAAGTTTATATTATAATATTAAGAAACATGGAACGTCCGGGCAATTCCGTTGACGAAACCTTTCATAAAAAGAAATTAACGTATTAATAATTACCAACATAAATTTATTAAAGTCCTAAAAATTACATTAAAATTTTCGGTAAACCCCTCATAGTTTTTAATAATTGGGATCATTATCAGTCATACAGTCAATCTTATTGAGACTTGTGTTGTTCCTTCCTCGAGGTGAAGTGGTTTGAGTTCTGAATATGAAATTGACTCTACCGGTCAAATTTGAAGGTTACGCCAAATTAATGGGAAGTATCACGCATTTTAAATGATTTCGACGACATGTTTGTCTGCGATTTGGATGTGAAATTGATTCCACCCGTCAAATTTGAGGTTCGGCCAAATTCATGAAACGTATCACTCATGATGATTTCGATGACGTGCAGACTGAGTAAGAAGTGAAGTTTAAAATAATAGAAATTCGGTATGATTTTGATCAAAATTGGCCGAAAATTTTGACAATACAAATTACAGTGGTGAAGCTTAAAAATTTTGGGTACCATAAGTTTTTAATGATGTTAAATCAATTTCCGTTATTTAAAAATAATTTAAACACTCTTGAAAAAGTAATACCCAAATTCGAGTGAAAAATTGGCCGTCCAAACGAAAGCAGCGCCAATTTTTATTGACACGTGTCTCTGCTCTGAACGTATTTGATGTCATGTCTGCGTGTGTTTTGGACGTATTTAGACCTGCAATTTGCACGTAAATTCCAACATTTTTGGAGATTCTCTTTGGACGCGAAGTGAAAGGAAACGATAATATTAAAAAGAAGGATTCAATAATTTATTGTAGCAACATAATAGATGCAAGAATGACATTTCAAACTTTATATCGTTGTACTATAGCAACATAATTGATGCAAGAATGACACTTCAAACTTTATATAGCTGTACTGTAGCACTATAATAGACACAAAGAAGCACACTTCAACTCTATATGGTTGTCCCGCATATTAAAAAATTAAAAATCCCTCGAAACAATGATCTCACATATTAAAAAATTCTAAAATGTTTGTAATATTTGTCTGTACCGCATGTGTTCATTAGGTTGGAAAAAAAGTGCATCTATATATTAAGAGGAAGACAAGTATGTTGGAAAAGGTGGTGCACTTGTATATCAACAACGGGAGGAATTTAATATTTTAGTAAAATAATTATGAGTTTATATAAATTTGTATATATAATACATAAATGTTTTTAAATAAATAATAGAGTTTCGTGTTAATAAAAAGCAGGTATTACTTTACTCGTCTCGTAGGGTGTGACCTTAGAAGAAAATTACTGGTTGTTTGCCCCGGAGGGCCACACTTCTTTTGTGGTGTCTTTTTCTTCAAATACGAAATCAATTATTAGGACAAGCTTTCCAATTTTTAGTTAGGGTTATATGTAATAAATTAATGTTGAGCCTTCTTTCTTTACTTTATATGTTTTACTTCCCCACCCTTATAGATGGTGATCTTACCTAATGGATTTCCACCCGTTTAAATTGATTGAATGGATAGACCAGAGAGAGAGGACTGGTTCGATTGAATGGGAAGACCATCTTTATTTACTGAATCTACCATTGCCCCAATTAGAAAACCTACTCAATCCATTAGGAATTTTAGTGGCTTACATAATTACTATATAAGGTATATAAAAGGGGAGGTAAAGAAGGTTATTAATGAGGCGTCAAGTTAAGGAGAAGAGGTGCACGAGGGAAAAATGGCTCTCTTGGGATGTGTGGCTTAGTCTAAAGGGTTGTTTCTTGTCATTTCAAGATTTATCAAGTAAGAAGAGTAACTAATAAAGGAGGAAACCTAATTAGAGTTTAAGCCAGGTATGAGGTATAGATACTAGAAGAGGAAGGTACAAAAGGGTGTGCAAGAAGTGTTCAGAATTTCCAAGGGCTTAGTTTAAGATCTATTTGGATTGGATGAAAACGAAGTTTAAAGGCCTCTTCTATGTGAAGTTCATTATTTCTCATTCTTTATCATTGAATTTCATTTCTAAATTTAGACTTTGGAATATGTTGTAAAGATCTTTGTTTTCAACGTAATTTTACTCCCTTAGAAGAGCCAAGGTTTAGGTAAAAACCTCCATGTCTTTCGTTTCTTTGTCATTGATAAAGATATAAAGCTGCACTACTGTCATTTTTGTATGAAGCATAAGTACCTATTCCAGTCCATCCACCAACATCAAAGAAAACAAAAATTGATTAAAACCCAAAGCCAAAGCCTATTCAATATTGAGATGTGGGAGCTACACTTGAAGAATTAGTTGTTCCGTCTCCAAGAATATTAATTTGATAATTTTTTATATATGAATTAAAATTGTTAACAATAATATTTTATATTTTAATATTTTTTATTAATATATGATTTATTTCTAAATATTGAATGTTGTGTAGCTTTGAAATATGTTATCATGAGCATTGATCAAACATAAAGAGAACTAGAGTTTTAGTGTGTTTCTTTTGGGGCACTTAATGATATGTATAGATATTGTGATTAGGCCTTTTGGATTTTTGATCTTTTTGGATATGCAATATATATATTATTATAATATATATATATATATATATATATATATTATCTTATATATATATATATTATAATATGGATTTTGATGTTTATAAGATGCTATTTATATTTATTTATGTGTGTGACTTTTATTGTACATGTATGCTTTCATTGTTCTTTTAAAAGTGCGTCAAATGTTAATCCACAACATAGGCAATGAATTTGTGAGTGTATTATATTCTCTTGGAACATGTTCATAAGAAATAAACTCAAAAGAGCGTTCATAGAAGTGCACCTTAAGATATTTTTGATATAGGAGAGCATTGTGTGTTGAGTAGGTGTTTGTTGGCTATGAGACCATGAGTTGGAATTCAATGCATACAACCAAGTGACAAATATTAGGAGCAAGGGCTGCAGTTAAAAATTCTAAGACAATAGTGTATTTTGTGATGTTATTGATTGCATTTCCAATACATGATCCACTTGAATCCAAAAACATACTAGTGGGTTTGAAGATGATCGATGCAACATCAATCAATTATCAAGAACTATGGCTCACATTGTCCATGTAGCCTATATGAGATGAGGTATCTGTTGAAATCTAAGTACGATGTAAGGGAATTGATAGCAGGGTTATGGGTAAGCCAGAAACCCAAGAGAAGGAGGATGATGACAGTGATGATGTTAATTTATGGGGGTAATAGGTACAAGTATGTAGAGTTTTGATGGAAGAATGGTTGATGAACCATGTATGAGAAGGATTTTCCTAGAGAATTGGTGGATATAGTGGCTAGCAATACATGGGTGGATGGTGACTTTTGAATATCGACTTCAACTTATGTTATTGTGTGGAGATACAATATGAAAAGTGGAGAAGATTGGGAATGAAGAAGACCAAAGATCGTAGAAAATCAAAGATGAAGACCAAGGAAGACAAAGACAAATATGGAGAAGGGACCAATTTAATGAATAATTCTCATTAAAGAAGGGACATGAAGGCAAAATTCCTATTTGTAATATTTAATGAAAAATATAATAATCTACTCTCTGGAAATATATGTAGGAACAAGAGCTGAGGATAAATGAGGGAAACTAGGGGTGCAAATTTGTTGAAAGAATCATAGAGATACTATGGAAATATATAGGAGATAGTTAGGAAGATAATATTGGACATAGTTAATGAAATATTTATCTAACTATAATTTATTTTTTGTGGCCACTTATACTTATAAAAAGGGACCTTTGTACACTAAATGAAACATACCAGGAAAAAATCTAATTAATATAATTTTCCTAAGGGGGGTAGGAGTATGTTACCGATATCCCTTACGATTATCTACTTTCATCAAACATCTATATGCAATATCTTACTTTTGCTAAGAGTTTGTGGCATTTTTGAGTTGGTGTAAAATATTGTGGATACTAACTTGATCTTGAATCACGATCCTAGGAAATTGCCTGAAAAACCATTCAAATGCATGAACATAAGTAACTTAATTCAATCATACTAATGAATCTCCTAAATTTTCATAATAAACTCAATAAGATTATTTACAATTTGATTACAAAAAATATAAAAGGTTTATGGAAATGTTGGAATGAGAGAAATTAGGTAGATCGAAATTTAATCAACATGAAGTTTTTCTTTGAATTTTTACTAAAAATAAATTTCTTAACGTTAATTACTAACATGTTTTAAACACTTGATTTCACATTTTTTAATGTTGTCTTAATAATATAAAAAATATGAAGAATGTAAATAATGATGACATGGCCATGTTCATTTAGAGTGGAGAGAGAGAGAGAGAGAGAGAGAGAGAGAGAGCGCATTATTTTTTTATAAAACTATGAGATATGATGGAAAGATATATAATTTACCTCCCACTTACACTACAAAATTCAATTCAATGACTCTAAAAATGAGGTTATACATTAATTACATGAAGAGTCTAGAGCAATGGACAATGAGACACACGAGGATTGCAACAACAAAAACTTTCAATAAAAAAAAAATCAATTAAAAATTATTATTACTAAATATGTTTTCCTATAATATG